>PVIR01007721.1:0-59754 GCA_004026965.1 Petromus typicus | reverse complement strand
CATGGTACTGGCAAAGCAACAGACCCGAGGACCAGTAGAGTAGATTAGAAGACCCAGAAACAACTCCAGACACACTAAGCTATCTTATTTTTGACAAAGGAGCCAAACACCCTCAGTGGAGGAAGGATAGCCTCTTTAACAAATGGTGCTGGAAAAACTGGACTTTAACCTGCCAAAGACTAAATCTAGTCCTAGCTCTTTCACCGTGTACTAAAATAAAATCAAAATGGATTAGGGACCTCAATATTAAAACAGACACACTAAACCTGCTACAAAACAGGTTAGGTAAAACTCTTGAAGACATTGGTTTTGGGAAAGATTTCATGAACAAATCCCCCATTGCACAAGAACTGGTAGAAGAAATTGATAAATGGGATCTCATCTGATTGAGAGGTTTCTGCACAGCAAAAGAAACCACCAGCAAAGTGAAAAGGCAACCAATAATATGGGAAATAATCTTTACCAACCGACTCGCAGACAAAGGGCTACTATCTAAAATATATAAAGAGCTCAAAAAAATCAGCCCACCCAAATTTAATGACCCAATTCAAAAATGGACATCTGAAATGAACAGATATTTTTCAGAGGAAGAAGTAAGAGCAGCTAAGAAGCATATGAAGAAATGCTCAACATCATTAGTCATTCGAGAGATGCAGATGAAAACAACACTTAGATTTCATCTCACCCCACATAGGATGGCTGCCATTTCAGATTCAGCCAACAGCAAATGTTGGCGAGGCTGCAGAGAAGAAGGAACCCTTCTCCACTGTTGGTGGGAATGTAGACTTGTAAGACAGTAAGAATTTTAAAAGTTATAGGCAACTATCAAGTCACAGAAAAGGAGAACTTTCAACTGTGCTGAACCCGTCCCCTTCTAAGGCATCTATGCAATAGAACAGCCTGACAGGCTGAGAAGGTCCCTGCTCACAGAGAAGGAACAGAGGGCCCTCAAGGTTGACTATGGAATACAGCAACGGTATCTTCAAACCAAAGACAGAGACGAGTTTATCATTGTGGATGAGGTTTTACACTTCTTAACTCAGGAAATAAGGCTGAGGTTCTCCCTGACCTCAGGTCAAAACTGAGCAAGGGTAAGAAATAGGTTTTTAATGAGATATTTATAATTTAGAGAATTGTTCTGGGTAGAGATGGATACTAAGCCAGAGGGTGAAGGATGAAAGGAGAAATATATTAAAGCATTGTTATTACTTGTGATTTTATGTTAAGTTGGTTCTCTCTACCTATAGATGTTACAGATACAAAAAACTCAGAGATGTTTGTTCCACAGATATGATATATCAAAAAATTGCATCTATGATGAATAAGAACAGACTTTTTTCTAATAATTATTCACTAAACCATATAGAAAATAGCTATTTACACAGAACTTTCATTGTATTAGATACCATAAGGAATTAAGGGATGATTTAAAATATATAAGAATATCTAATATGTCATTTGCAAATGCTACATCATGCAATATACTAAAGGGCTAAGGCGTAAACAACTCTGTGCCTGCCCTGTGCCTGTGCCTGAAATCAATTGCCTCAAGACACTAAGGGATAACTATGGTAGAATTCTGCCTGAGACACTGAAATTCAAAGAGGATTACAGTCCAATGAAGACAGCAGAGTCAAAGACAAAAGTTCAGATAATTTTGCAGAAAATCTTGAACTCTCACAAGAAGGGTATAATAGATATCTTCTGTGTGGGAAGGAAAAGGAAAAATCATGAGGGGTTTTATTTATCAGACATGTATGCTATTGAAGAACTTTCAGAATATCCAAAATTTAAGGAAAAAAGTATTTCTTTGGACAGAAATCTCTGCTAGGTGGATGCTAACCTTTTACTTCTACCCTTTTTACTTTTAGTGTTTCAATAGGATTATCTGAAGGCTCCTTTGGGATCCTGTGATAGGAGGATAATAGCTCCTAGCTTAGCCTAGGCAATTTGTCTCAAAATTAGAAAAAAAGAAAAAAATTAACGTCTGGGGATATATCAAAGCACAAAGGTTTCAGGCCCAATTTCCATGCCACAAATGAATCAATACATCAGTAAAATAAACACAAATTGAATAAGGAGAAAATAGATTGAAAGAGAAAACAAAGAAAGAAAAGAAATGAAGGAAGAAAATAAAAGATTTTTTCCAAACTCTTTAGACACCATTATTATGGAGGGTTATGTGTGAGGATCATAATCTTTGTCTTCATGGTGTTCCTCTGGGACACTCAGACACCAGCCTCAGGCTATAAAACATTGAGACTGACCAAATAATTTGTTCAAATACAAAGAAATTTCAAAGCAACACAGATTAAGAATGGCCACCACCAAGGGCTAAAAACCAGCAGCATGTAATGATGAAATGTAGTGGGGGTGGAGGGAAAGCTTGCTTTGCTCAGGAGGAGAACACAAACTTGTACAACCACTGTGGAAATTAGTATGAGAGATCCCTCAAAAATAAATATAGAAATTTCATATGACCCGACTATGTTTCTCCTAGATATGTTCCTGAAAGAGTAAAATTATCAGCCAGGGGTAGCATCTCTCACTTGTCAGCCCAGCACTTGAGAGGCAGAGGCAGGATGATTGCTGTGAGTTTGAGGCTGGCCTGGGCTACATAGTGAATTCAGGGCCAGCCTGAAGTACAAAGTGAGACCTCTCTCAAAAAAACATATAAAAAAAGAATTAAAAGTTATTCAAGGGCCGAGGATTTAGCTCCGTGGTTCCAGCACCTGTCTTGCAAGCACAAGGGCCCAGGGTTGATCCCCAGTAACCACCTACAACAATCTGGGTATGGTGACTCCCACCCACCAGCGATCAGTACCACATACCACAGTGCTTGGTGTGATGGCTCAGCCTGTAAACCCAGCACTCAGAAGGTAGAGGCAGGAGGATTGCTGAGAGAGAGGCTGAGTTCAGAACCAGCCTGAACTACAAAGCGAGACCCTGTCTCCAAAAAAAAAAAATCATATGACAGTGATATCTTGCACATTTACATTTATAGTAGTACAATTCATAAAAGCCAGTTATGAAAACAGCCTCACAGCCCATCAACAAATGAAGGGGTGATGTAAATGTATAGACAGTGAGCAGGATTCAGACACAAAGAAGAATAAACTAAACTTATTTGTGGAAAAACAGGAATTGTGAAACTTTAAGAGAAATAAATCAGACACAGAAGGTTAAACAGTATATGGTTTCTTGTAGATGAGAAAGTCAAAACACATAATTTAAAGAACAAAAATATGAGATGGTAGGAAATAAGAAGGTAAAATTTTGAATATAGTCGAGGAAGTCTACAAAAGTGAGAGGGACAGAAAGAAAGTAAGGAGACAAAAGCAGATGCAAATGATCAAGATGAGATTTATGTTCACCTCCACTACAATTCACTGGTTTTCCTATGAATGGCACCATTTAAAAACAGCTTCCCTATGTGAACAGAGAAACCGTGGTTGAAAACAGTGTGACTCCGTATGGAAAACAAGACCGTGCAGGATCGGGACGTGATACCATATTAAATGAGGCAATCAGTCGTGGTTGTCAACAGATGAGCAGGCTGTTGGTTGCTCTCAAGTGAGGATGGGGAAGACTGAACCTACAGCTTCACGGAGCCTCTCTAACTTCGATCTTCAACAGGAGAAGGTAACCGAACACTACTTATGCAATATGGTGAAAGGAGGAATGTAAGAACCTTTAGAGCATCACAGTTTGAACAATCTAACCGAGGTAAAACCCTTACCTGTGGTGTGGTTGACTTGAACATGGGTCAACTGACCTCCCCTTATGCGTGGAAGATAAACAAGATTTTTGATTTTAGAATGAATGGTTGCTACATGTAATCATCTTAGTCATGTGGAGGAATAAATGGGGGTGGATAGATAAGAATGGACGTATAAGGACATTACAGTTAGGTTGCATTAGTCCCTTAATGCCTTGATCTCAGAAAGAATACTTGATCTTGCACCCTGTTATGGCTTGTGTTTAGATATCCCCCAAAGCCTGATGCTTCTTCTAGGTGACTGAGTCTAGACTGTGTGATTGATTCATGGTGGAGCTTGCCCTGTGGGCACTAGGGTTTAGGGCGTGATCGCTATCCGCCCCAAGGGGTCTGTGCAAGATAAAAGGAGCAGAGAGATACTCTTAAAGTCACTTACTACCCTGGCTGCATTGTGGGCGCCGTGTTGTCTCTCCTTTGCGATGCCTGTTTGCCTTCTCTGCCTTGGAGCCAGCCGATTATGAACTGAAATCTCCACAAACCGTGAGCAAAGAAACTCACTAGTATGAGCAAATAAATTTTGGGTGTCAAGTATTTTGTAATACTTGAGTAATGAGAAAAAAAGGCACTAATTCTTCTTGCAAGCTACACTTTCTAGACTTTTTTGAAAATTCGCTTCCAGGTAGATATAACCAATGAGAGTCACTGAGAGTGCGCTAGCATACTCTAGCGTGTGAGAATTGAAGGGAGTTCAATTTTTCTCTCCTGAGGTCAATTAGGCAATGGCTGTCTTCTCTATATGTCAAGAATACCAGCTCAGGGTTCAAGGACACTGACTCAACCTTTGCATTTTCTCCTGCCTTCTACCTGGCATTTCTCACTATGAACCCAGCTTCCTTGGAAAGGTCCTTGGCCTCTGCTAACCCTACCCACTCCCTCTGTTTCTCTGCTGCTATCATCAGAAACGACGGTATCAGCACAGCAGAGACTGCCTTATCTTTGTGAACCAATTTATTCCACATCGCAAGGTTTTTATTTTTAGCATCAGTCAACAAGTGAGTGCCTTTCTTTTGATGTGTTGAGGACAGAACACAGTAATTCAGGTTTAGTTACAAAACTGGTTAAAGGATCATCACTGTTCTCTAACATCTGTTAAGGCCATGTGTGCTCACAAGTTATGGAGGTCATGTAAGCAGCACAGAATAGGGAGTGTTATAGATATGAAGGACATCAATATTTCAGGTAATGTTGTCTCAAATTATTTTGCCATTAGCACAGCTATTCATTATGAGAAATGTGCAGAGAGGAAATGAATAGTTATTTAAAACACATTAACATATATTTGTATTTCAAGAAGCCTATATCTCCCTAAAGAATAACTTTCTTTATTTTAGCATAGAGTAAATATTTAGAAGAAAGGTAATTACAGTTCTTAGATTTGCTATAATCTATCATTCTTTTTATTTATTTGAGAAAATACTAAATGCTTTGAACATATCAAAGAAAATATTGGTTCTCATTATTTAAAATAAAAATAGGAGTAAAAATCCTAATATAATATACTACTCATACAACACCTCCTTTTTTTCCTTTTTAAACTAATAGCTTTTTTGAACTGAAATTTCCATATTATACAATTTACAAACTTGAAATGTATGATTCAGTAGTTTTCAGTATATTGACAGAGTGATATGACCATGACCACAGTGAAATGTAGACCATTTTTGTTATTCCAAAACAAAACACTTTGCCCACTATCAACTCAATTCTTCCCCCATCAAATTAGGCAAACAGGGAGCTACACTCTGCTCTCAAATATTTTCCTGTTTTAGGAATTTTATAATTTTGAGGGAAATGTAAATTTAAACAACAGTGTGACATTATTTCATATCTTTTAGAATATGATTAAAAAGACAAAAGTTGAGCCTTAGTGAGAATGTGGAGCAAAATATTCCTTGTGTGATACTCGTGGGAACATAAGTTAATGCACCCATTGCAAAAAAATAGTATTGAGTTTCCTCAAAAAAAATCAAAACTACCCTATGATCCTGCCATCCTTGGATTGTTTGGGCCCAGGGGCACTGGGACAGGATATAGAAGAGCGATCTGCAGTTCCATGTTCGTAGTGACATTATTCACAATAGTCAAGAGGTAGAATCAACCTGAATATCTATCTACCAATGAAAGGATAATGTGCTACTTAAACACAAGGCACTACTATTCAGCCTTTGAAAGAAGGAAATCCTATCATTCTGGATAAGAAGAACAAATTGGGAGAAAATTACATTAAGTTAAATAAGAAAGAGACACAAAGAAAAATAATGAATGATGTCACTAATACGCAGAATGTAAAACTGTCAAATTTATAAAAACACAGCATGAAACAGTGTTTGCTGGAGGGTAGAAGTGAGGAGGACTGGAGAAATTTTGACCAGAAGACATACAAAATTTTAGTTAGACCAGAAGAATACATGAAAGAGATCTAATGTACAATGTGGTGATTACAATGAACAATGATGTGCAGACTTTAAGTGTTCTTATTATAAAATAATAAATATGAGAGGTAATGTATAGACTAAAATCTCAATTTGGGTATTCTCTAATGTGTACTATTTACAACATCTTGTACACAGAAAACATACCATTTCACTTGATAATCAAAACAAATAATATATAACTGTTGCAATGCAATTCACTCCAAGCACCTCATAAAGAAACAAGCATTGTTTTACTCAAAGAGCTATGTGATTTATAGGAAGACACTACAAGATAGAATTGGTTAAAAAAGTGAAAAAAAATCTAATAATTGTTTTACTCTAGATATTGACAGATCTGGATTCCTCTTGAATGTAATAGCTTAAACATGCCTATGTTTTGAATCATTCTAGTTTAGAGAGTGTCTGAAATTGAGAACCAGGCGGATTCATCTTTTCTGACAATAAAACAGATTTAATGTAAATTGCCTAACAAAATTATATTCTAAAATTCTTGATAAGAATAGAATAATTTTGAAGTTATTGTCACTATGTCTGTATTTAAGAGGAGATAAAAGAAGCACAAATGAAACAACATGTGCCCTCTGAAAGCTCCATCTTGACACAAGATTTGAAGATAAACTGATGGGCACTGGAAGGTGAATTTGTTAAGTGAAAATTGTTCACTCTAAATAACCTTGTCCACTATTACTACTAATCAGCATAATAAATAATAGCAACGATATAATAATATGATATTTTACACGGTACATATTGTTGGATCAATGCTTCTTTAGTGTTTTCTGTAAATGAGAAAAAAATTCATGGGAAAATAGTTTTGGTGCCTTTCCAACATTTTCACAATAGAAATAATTGATGTTAAATAGATGCTTAGTTTTAGTTCAGATTATCTTGGGGAACTATTTTTATTTTATCCTTCACCTGGATAAATTCTAAATACTATTTAAGAATAGATATATTGAGCAACCATACTCATAATAATTTTGTAATCATACCAAAGGGTATTTTGAGTAAATGTGCTGTGCTATACAGATAACTTAGCATATATTCCTAACCGTATTAACTTTATTAGTATTTAATGATGTATTTATCCACAAATTCACTTATAAGAAAAATTTCAACATGCAATTTATTGTAGATAAAACTGTTAAAAGTATCACCACATAACACAGTATTTCCTTTCCCTCTTGCTATATATTCTCGTAAATACATAAGTCTTCCCACTGGTGCAATATATTGAATTATGGTAAGTAAGTCATGCAATTTCTTTAATTTCAATATATTTTATCAGAATTCTGCCTGGCCAGACATGAGAATGTTAAAATAATCCAAGAATTACTCAAAGTGATTGTCTGAATAATAATGTAAATGGAACGTGTGAATGTGAAAATTCAAAATCTGAAGCTTTTTGAGTGTCTCCATAAGGCACAAATATAAACTTCCAAATCTGATCTTATGTGATACAATGAAGTAAAAACACAAGCACACTGAAATATCATATAAAGACATCTTCTGGCTATGTGTATAAGATGTACATAAAATATAAGTAAATAAATTTCATGTTTATATTTGGGTCTAATCTTCAAAATATCTTAGTATGTATATACAAATATCCCCAAATCCCCCCAAAGTCTAATACACTATCCAAATATTTTGGATAAAGGATTCTCAAGCTATGTACATATCATATTTTAAGAAACTGCCTGACAAGGTATAATAAAAATAATTCTGAACATCTTCCCCAATATTATTAAATAAGACAGCTGGTTATCAAAACTGCAAAACAATCGGCTAAAAGTAGCTACTTAGTAGGAAAAGATACTTTCATTCTATAATTCTTTTCAACTGTAAAAGAGATGCATTGGTTTGAACCAAGTGTCAATACCTCACCTCACATCAAATTGTTACCTTATTATCTATGACCATGTGAATTTTGAGAACGTGGTAATTTTGTTTTGTTTTGTTTTGTTTTGTTTTGTTTTAAGGTTTTTTTTGAGACAGGGTCTCGCTTTGTGGTTCAGGCTGGCCCTGAGCTCAGCCTCAAACTCACATCACAGCAATCCTCCTGCCTCTGCCTCCCGAGTGCTGGGATTACAGGCGTGAGCCACCACACCCGGCACTATGGTATGTGGTACTGCTTGCTGCTGGGGTGAGTCTCCATGCCCAGTATTGTTATGTGGTTACCGGGGGGATCAAACCCGGGTTCTTGCGCTTGCAAGACAGGCGCCGGAACCACTGAGCTAAATCCCCGGCCCGAGAATGTGGTAACTTTAGGAAGCAACTGTACTTAGATTAGGTCTGAAAATGAGGTCTGCAGAATAAGATTAATGTCCTTGTAGGGCAATAAGAGACAGACAGTGGCTATCTCTCTCTACTACTTGAGGATACAGACAGACATCAGCCTTTGGCAAACCAGAAAGAGGCAAAGACTTCAACAAACTAATATTTCTGTACTTTAACCTAGGGTCATCAGCTTCAAATCAGCAAGAAAGAAATGTTCACTGTTTAAACTTCCCAGTCCACAGAATTTTGTAATAGCTGCCTGAGTAGACTATGACATATATATTTACCGAAAAGATCTGAAACAGACAAAAAATACAAATTATTGGATGTAACTTAAAACATATCTCTCATCTCCCAGACAGAAAAAAGTTTACACAACCCAGTAGATTCTTCAGCATTTCTTTTATGCATATTCATATGCATCTTTAATAGGTAAAAAACATTTTATTCTACATGTGGTTTTAAAGCTGCTTGCATATTGTCATTTTAATTTTATACATATATAAATATTTATGCGCATGCCTGATATTTCCTCTTAAAATTTCATGAAGCAGATTCTGCAGGAAATTATACAAGTGGTGTTAATACACTTCATACGTAGAAAACTTTTTTAAAAAGTGACTGTCTCTTTATAAATTTCTACTACATTTTCTTCAGTACTGATTATAATATTTTATTTAAATCTGAAGGTCAAAAATATGATGTTTGACCAAGGAACAAAAATAATTGACTTGTTCATAAACCAACTAATGTAATTTACCATATTAACAGACTTAAAAGAAAAAATAATTAAGACAATCTACAATCTATTTATAATTAAAACTTAGGTTCCTGGCAAAGCAGGAACCTAAGTTTATAGGAAAGTTGATTTTTGTTATTATCTAATGTTCAAAGGCTTATTGATTTCCTTATAAAACCAAAAGCAAACCAAAATTTCCTCTCTAATCACTTCTATTCAATATTTAGCAGATCTTCTAACTGATAAATAATGGCAAGAAAATTAATAAGTAGCATTCAAATAGGACAGCAAAAGCAAGGCTATTTTTATTTCACATAATCTAAAAACAGACATTAAACAGGAATTTTAACACTTTTGTAGGATCATAATAAAAATAGTATTTATAGACCACCAAAGCATATTTATATATTTTACCAGTGGACAACTGGAAATTTAAATTAAAACAACCACAACATATGCAATAGCCTGGGGGCGGAGGGGAATGAACACTTGGGAATAAGTCTAACAAAGGCGTACAAAATTGACTGGAAAATCACAGAAGACTCCTTAGAAAGAATAAAGAACAAAAACAAAAAATAGATATTGTCATGGACTAAAATACTAAATACTGTAAGGACACCAATCCCACTCTAAATAGCAGAATAATCACATGGAAAAAAATGGATTTAAGCACTTAGCTCATTGTGTGTCTATAGATATCTGTGCCCATCTCTATTTCTATCTATGTCTTTTTATCTACATAAAACAATTAAGATGTTGTAGAAGATCAAAGAGAAATATCTATACCCTTTGGCTGGACAAAAAATGTCTTAACCACAAAATTATGAAAAGATAAATATAACATGAACAAAAATGAAAAAGTAAGCCATGAATAAGACAATGTTTTTACAAACATATTTAGTGCATGTAAATAAATTCTTAAGCCTCAGTAAGGAAGCTGTTTTAGTATTAAATTGTTACTGCACCTAGAAGTTCCATCCTGGACACACAGCTGAACATCCTATGAGGCAGAACAGAGCAGTGGTTAGAAGTGGTTGGAAGCCCACCAAGACCATGTTTGTTCTAAGAAATGCAAAAATTCTGCTCAATGAGATCAAGGCCGATGGAGCAGACTTCAGTCTTCACTTTGTCAAGAATAGATTACATTGTGATGAAGTGTTGGGGTAGAAGAAGAAAAGAGGGCGGGGGAGGATGAAAGTCCAATCAGGAGTCACTGGAACTTCAGGGAGAGACAACAGTGCACTGGGGTGGAGAGAATGCACTGGGAGTGTACGTCAGATGAAACAGAGGGAGAAAATAGGGATAACAAGCCAAAGATGACTCCAAAATTTTGAACCTGCAGAACTGAAGATTGATGCTACCATCAAAACTGGCAACAGGAGAGAGTCAGCAAAGAAGATCGATCTGGTTTTGAGCATCTTATTTTCAGATACTTACAAGCATGGACCTGAGATAGCAAATGAGCAGCTGGGGCCTGGAGTTTTCAGAACACTGCTGTGTCCATCGATAGTATACTGATGTTCTTACAGGTATGTAGAGATGTATTTAGAGCTACAGGACTGAATGAGATAGTTGAGATCTTAGACAATACAAGTCAGTGGTTTTCAGCCAAAGCCAGTTTTTCCTCAGGCTACATCTTGCAACATCCAGATATACTGTCAGTCAGAATCGAGGAACATGAGGTTCTTGTAGAACCTAAAAGCTCCATGCTGGACACACAGCTGAACATCTTATAAGGCACAGCCAGCCACATGCTGACTTGGAGGTTTCCATGGACCCACTGATGTCCTCATTAGAGTCAGCAGCAACGTAGTGTAGAACTGGTGCAAGTGGAGAAGACAGAAGATTCAAGGCCTCAGGAGTTCCAAATTTACAAATGTAAAAGTGAAGGGGAGAAATGGGCAAAGGAGTTGCTGAAAGAAGGACATGTGATGTCAAAGCACAGGAGAATGAGGACCCTGCACAGAAGAGTGGGGGAGAACGGAGCAATAAAACGTGTCCTGTCTGCTGCCAGGACAATAAGAAGATGTCAAGAAATGGCCACTAGATTTATCAAGGGAAAAGTCATGGTAATATTAGAAAAGCAGTTTTGGTAGAATGGCAGGAGGTGAACCCTGTACCCTGTGCCTTAATGACTAACAACATATTTTCTACTCTGATTATTACTAAATAATGAAGAGACATATTATGTACAGGTACAAGCTCCCTATGATGAATGTGATGTATAGATATACACATATTTAACATGGTTCTAAGATATATCCATAAATTTTGCAAAAATAAAGTGAAATTAAAATTCATACATAGTTATAAGCATCCCATAGTTAATCCATTACTGTCTGACCTTCTTATCTACCAAGTGAATACACTGACATCTTAGTTATCAAATGGCTCCAACTTCAAAATTTTCATTACTTAAACAGCTAAGTTCAGTGTTTGTAACATTGCTGAAAAAAATGAATTTAAAAGTATAATTTTGAACCTCAAAGCCAATGACTTGGTTTCCCATTATTTCTTATAGGAAAAAATATGTCTAGTTTCCAAATATATTGACCATCAAAATTTGGAATGAATAGAGTTTGACAACCAAGGTATCACAGTAATTTTAAATGAGATAACTATCATTTGCTTTATCTATCCCATTTTCCAATTTACAATTTGTTAAATCAAGCAGAACACAGTTAATGCCTTCTCAGAGACACAAAAATTTTTATTTTGGGGAATAATATTTATCAAATAATTATTTTATGAGTTTTACCTAACTTGTTTTATAGCAGGTTTAGTGTCTCTGTTTTAATATTTAGGTCAATAAAGCACTCTGATTTTATTTTGGTATACAGTAAAAGAGATAGGTCTGGCTTTATCTTCGGCAGGTTGAGATCAAGTTTTTCCAGCATCATTTGTTAAAGAGCCTATTTTTCCTCCATTGAGGGTATTTGGCTTCTTTGTCAAAGATGAGGTGACTCAGTGTATCTGAAGTTGTTTCTGAATCTTCTGATCTACTCCACTGACCTTAGGTGTGTTACTTTGCCAGTACTAAGCAGTTTTTATCACAGTGACTTTGTAGTATAATTTCAAGTTGGGGATCATAATACCCCTCACTATATCCTTGTTGCTTAGAATTACTTTCACTGTTATAGTTCTTCTGTGTTTCCAGATGAATGTTTGGATTATTTTCTCTAGATCTGTGAAATATGCTGTTGGGATTTCAATTGGTGTTGCACTGAATCTATATATGAATCGTGGGAGTATAGCCATTTTGACTATTTTTGTTCTTTCAACCCAGGAACAAGGGATGTTTTTATATTTTCTGATATCTTCTTCTAACTTCCTTTTAAGAGTGCTGTAGTTTTCAGAGTATAGGTCTTTAACCTCCTTTGTCAAATTTGTTCCTATATATTTCATTTTTTGGATGCTATTGTGAAAGGAATTGACTACCCAATCTCTCTTTCAGTGAGTCTGTTATTTGTTTATATAAAGGTCATTGATTTTTTAGCATTGACCTTGTATTCAGCTATACTACTAAATTTGGTGATTAGGTCTAGCAGTCTGAGTTTCTAGAATCTTCTATGTAGAGTATCATAGCATCAGCAAATGATGATGGTTTAACTTCTTTCTTCCCTATCTTTATTCTTTTTATTTATTTCTCTTGCCTAATTGCTATGGCTAATGTTTCCAGGACTATATTGAATAGGAGTGGTGAGAGTGATTCTTTTATAGAATGGAGTATTACTGTGCCATAAAAATGATCAGTCATTTATACTCAAATGGATGTACCTTCAGGATATCCTCATAAATTAAATAAATAGATCACAGATGTGTAAATATTGTACATTTTCTCTGCTATGAGGTAATGAAGACATAAATGAATTCTAGAATATATATAGTAAATATTATGAAATCAAAAATATTTAAAAGGAAATAGAGTGTAGAGGTAAGTAATGAGGAAAAAATAACACTATGATAATAAAATAAAAGGAAACAAAGCACATGTACATAGTAGATAGGGGTTGTACGGTGGTTAGAGAAATGGGAAAAACTGAGAATCAAGTCATGTCTTATGCTGGTCCAAATTTTCAATGCTGAATGTGATCGTTATATGTATATATAATGCACCAATAAAGATTTGAATTTTTAAAAAATAATAATTTTGATATCAAATTTTCTCATTTTCAAGCTTAATAAAGACCATCAGAAATAAAATTAAGTGAAATTATGTATAGATAACATGGCAAATTTGAATGAACAGAGTGCTCATTTTATTTTTTACTTTTAGTGGCTTAAATAAGTCTTCTCTGGTTTAATGGCAGCACACACTCATCACCTCTATTCACAGAAGAAGCTCTCAGGTGACTCTGGAAGCTATGGCTTTCAGTTACTTCAGATGAGCTCCATCCACACCACTGACAGCGACTCATCCAGTGGGCAGAAATGATCAGCTGCACTTTACTATCCCACATCATTTATTCACAGTTTTCTACTAATATTCCTCCCAGTGAGACTTCATATTTGAGAAAACTCTGAAAACCCTGGCAATTATCTTAACTTTAGTGATCACAGTACACAAATTATTGACACAGGCAGGAATTCTACCATAAGTGTTTTATTTTTAATGATTCTGAAGGAGAAAATGTTAGCTACAAAGGCTATGAGAAAATAAAAGAATTTTTTCATCCTTAGCTAGAATTCACCAATTAGATCTAAATTTTATCACTCAGTAGAAGCCAGGGATAAAATTCTATAAATTAGTTATACAATATGAGTATCTATCATTTGCTTTTAAATTATAAAAGGCAGTGTGTTGGGAAAGTAGAGAGCTTTTTTCTCTCCTGGATCACACAACTGAAGTGTATGACTCTTGCCACTGGATGGCAACCCAAGATATGGAAACAGCAGGAAGGCTGAGAGCAAAGACACTCCACACTGGTGAAGGATTTAGAAGGGATCTTTTTAGGAAAAAAATCCTGCAAAAAATTTTATATTATATATATATATATATGTGTGTGTGTGTGTGTGTGTGTGTGTGTGTGTGTGTGTGTGTGTGTAATTATAGTATGAATGGAATACATTGCTCAATTAAAATATATTATCCTTTGACAAATTATATTTTAAGTAAAATTTTATAAAGTACTGCTAGCCTAATTCTTTTTCATCAGAACTAGCTCAAAGTGTAATACATTTTTTTAAGTACAGCTTCAAAGATATTTCTTTGATGCAACCTTCATTAAGGAAAGGAGGAGTGAGAAAGTGTGGGGCAGCATTGTTTACAGAAAATTATGGAATGAGAGGTTCTAGAGGTTAAAAGTCACTGTCTTTGGAAAGAGGAGGAAGATCTTAACACTCAGATCTTATGCTCCGTAATTCCATGAACTGAAGGTCATCCTTCTCTTTACCTGTGCTCCTGACATACAAGATGAGGGAAAAACACATGTATTTCATAGGATTGTTTAAAGGAAAAAACTGAACTAATTCAGCAAAAGTGTCAGTTGTTTCATCAAACCTAAAAAGACACAAAGCTATTCCATTCTACAAACAGATAAATTATGTTTATAATTAACTATGGAAAAGTCCTTCATATATTACCTTTTACTTAACTTTGTGTAATTTTTTTTTCTAAAAAAAATCTAAAAAATCAAAATGTAGACTTGCTGACTGTATATGAAGTCAAATGTACACAGTCACTATCACTATAGAGCAAGAATTTTGGGGGCTTAATTTTTCCAGGTACCCTTCCTTTAACCTGGCAGTCAGAGCTGGAAAGTCAAATGCAAATTCAAAATGACAATAAGCACCCCCTTTTTTTTTATAAGCCTGTATTCCTATGCAAATCAGTGACAGATCAGGCTAAATATGAAACAAGATCAGGTCAATAATGGCAACAAATATGAAACCTTCAATAAGCTTGTGCCCAGGCATGCAAGACTCTATGCCTTGGAAGATCAAAGAGAAAGAAAAAGAAAATGAACCTATCTCAAACATTAGAAATAGGTTTTCCTCATTTAGCCTCATATAACTTTTCTTCTTTTACTCTTCCAATTTTATACAGAGAATGCTTGCTTTTAAATGTAGAACTGGTAGAAGGTTGTAGGGAGGGGTATGTACAGATTCAGAATTTTAAAAAATTACATATCTGTTACCTCAAGAAAAACAAAAATTTTTATGTCCCAACATTTTCTATTTGTGGCAGACCTTGAAAAATGTAACACTGAATCATATATAAAGTAAAAGAGAAAGATAAAATTGTATACAATCGAACAAGTAAAAATTATTCTGTGAAAAACTATTTGCTTTCTTTAATGTTATTTAACCCCACAGTTAAACTTTACTAGAACTCTAAATTACAGTAACACTTTTGACATCTTAACAAATCTCCAAAATATGCATTTAGATCCCAATCAGGTATTAGGTAAATAACTGTGAGTAATACTGTTTCTAAAATAATGAGGTAAAGGACTAGCATTTAAAAAAAATAACAATGAGGTAAGAACAATATAAAAAAAGTAAGAGAAAAAGGAAAGACAAAAGGGAGGTAGAAAAGAAATTTTTTAAATATAATCAAAAGTTTCAAACAAGGTACACAATCCGTAGAAAAGGAATCTAAGAAATTTCTCTAAGGATGAAATCGTAAGGTAGGTGCTGGAAATGAAAAGGATAAAGTAGAAAAGTGGATAAAGGTCAACCTTTTACAAAGAGATGATCAAGCTCAAATTTATAGAGCATGAAATCCTGTGGCACATTTGGGATCTGTCTATATCTACCTGAGTAGGTATAGGCTGATTCAGCAGAAAGTAGAGGCCATGGGTGAGATTGGAGACTCAGGTAGCTAGTCTGTAGGTCTTCGTGGGTCTTGAATATCATCTGGAAAACCATGGAAATACCAAAGAATTTAATACCAATGACAGTTCAATGATCATTTAATATTTTTGGAAAACCATAGAGTATGGTGTGCATGTTATAGAGATAAATTCCTGGTCAGAATCCCAGAGATCCCATCCTAAAGCAGTGAGAATGCAGAGGGAGGAACTGGTCTGGAACTTACCTAACTGTGGAAGACAAAGACTAACTCCAGAATCTTCAATTTAAATGTTCAGCTTAACTTTTACTTTGTAGAGTTTATCAGGCTGGCTACTCAGCTCAATCTGGTAATATAAGAACTGCTGAGAATTTGAAATCATTTCTCTGTCAGATTTAAAATGAACAAGAGGACTGATTTAGTCACCTAGTATCTTTGTAGCAAGATATATCTTAGTTATTTTTAAGAATTCTGAAAGTCTTCTATAAAATGTTTGTGAGGAAAAGTTTGGGAACTCTGATGAAATGAGATGAACATTTGAGATCCTTTAAACTGCTGTTGGAATTTAAGGAGCACTTTATGAGGGTGAACTTTCCTAAATACTTTAGCTTCCACAAACTTTCTGAAGTGCTCAGAGAGGGCAGTCTGTGGAGTGTGGAGTAGGTGCATCCTCTGAAACTCCAACAATCGTACTTGAGGCAGCGCCAATCATACTCTGAAACTGTCCTGAAGAAAATGAGATTTTAGGAAGTGTTTTTACATAAATGGAAAAATAATGTAAGTCCAGATATCGAACGAAAGCAAATAGAGACAGCAGCTTCCTATCAGAAACCTCAAAGTACTTAAAACTCATCCCAACCCCAGATAAGTTTTTATCTAATAGACAAGAAATTTTGTATCAAGACTGGAAATGGAAGAAATGCATCACTAATTTTACAGGGACTTCATAGAATATAATTGTTTCTATATATCTGAGTAATGAGATCAGAAATTAGGCACTGATATTTGATAGTCTGTCATTTCAAACAGCGTGAGTTATATATTCATGCAACTTCACATCAAACAGCTCTTCCATACCCACACATGAAGCTGAAAGAGTTAACCATTTTTTGATTTCTATCACAGCACTCCCAGACCACAACAGCACAATGAGGTACAGAAGGCAACTTACTCTTCCTATGATGAGCACTAGCTCAAAAAGAAAGAAAAAATCAATAAGTAACATAAAGTGGAAAAAGCAATAATTTTACATTGTACACAATAACCTCCTTCAAGCTAATCAGGAATAGAGAACACACCTCTCAAATGAAGAAGAAAATGAATAGAGATATCAACTCAATATTATACAATAAAAAATAACTAGTGATGTTGGGGGAGGAGGAAGACAGGTAATCTCCCCAAAATGAGAAAGGATTTAACTGTTTAGATGATAATAAATCATGCAGTCTTCAAGCTGAAGGTTAGCAAAGAAAGCTTTAAAGGCAATTTTATTGGCCAGTTACACATAACAGTAGAAAAGCAGATATATGTTGGCAGGGGCTTTTGAAGATTATCAAAAGAGATTTAATTATTTTCAGGTGGTTTCATAATATTTGGCTCTGGGTTGGTGTTTAAACAGTAAACCTCATCACTGTCATTACTTATTACTACCAATATTTTAAAATGTCCATATTTCTAGTGAAAGCATCTGTTATGTTTTAGAGTGAAAAAATATACTAGTTTTTTTCCACATCATTCATTTAATAGACCGTCACTGACACATGTTGTACTAGAGACGAGCACTACAGTGCAAGAATAGAAATAACAGGGGCGCTCTCATGTCAAATAGCTGCTGAAGGCCAGGGATTTAGCTCAGTGATTCTGGTGCCTGCCTTGCAAGCACAAGGGTCAGGGTTCAATCCCTGGTAACTACATACAAGTAGGCCAGGCATGGTGACTCATGGTCACCAGTAATCAGCACCACATACAATGCCAGACATAGTGGCTCACGCCTGTAATCCCAGTACTCAAGAGGAACAGGCAAGAGGATTGCTGTGAGTTCGTGCTTTCCTGGGCTACATAGTGAGCTTAGGGCCAGCCTAAACTACAAAGTGAGACTCAGTCTTAAAAAAAAAAATAGCTTCTGATAGGATCATGAATTAATGACTTAGATGTCCAATCTTATTTTTTTTCCTGAAAATAAAGATCATAATAATACCTTTTCAATAGAGTTGTTCTAAAGAGATAATACAAAATATTTATCTAGGGCTAGGCTTTGAGGAAGCAGTAATGTTTGCTAATCAAACAAGCAAAATTCTAATACTGATGTAGACAGTCCCCTGCTAACAAGTTTGTATAACCAAATGAAACCACATTAACATTAGTAATTTCCAGCTCACTGTCCCTGGTTCTTCTCCTGCCTAGATAATACCTCCTATACCTATGGTCTCAGTATAACTTTGAAAAATATAGATTTCAGAGGAAGAAGTAAAAGCAACTAATAAACATCTGAAGAAATGTTCAATATCATCAGTAATTTGAGAGATACAAATAGAAACAACACTGAGCTTTCATCTCACTCCACAAAAAAAATGACTGCTATTGGGAAATTAACCAACAACAAATGGTGCTGAGGCTGCAGGGAGAAAGGAACCCTTCTCCAGTATTAGTGGAAATGTACACTGGTACAACCACTGTGGAGGTCAGTGTGGAGATTTCTCAAAATCTAGGATTACAAGTCCCATTTGACCATGCTATTCTCATGCTAGGAATATACATGAAAGAATGAAATGATTCATATCATATCACAGTGACATATATGAACTCATGTTTGTAGCAACTCAGTTTGTAATAGTAAAATCTTGGAAATAACCCAAATGCCCCTCAATGGGAGACTGGATAAAGAAGATGTGGTTTTGTTTGTTTGTTTCTTTGTTTTTGTTTTTTTATTTACAAAATGGAGTACCACTCTACCATAAAGAATGATAAATTTTAGTTAATTATACTCAAATGCATGTACTTTCACATATTCATAGGTGAAACATATGGGTCACAGATATATAAATACCATATCGTCTCTCTTGTATAAGAAACTGAAGATGTAAAGGAGTTCTAAAATGTATGATAGATGTTGTGCAATAGAAAATATTCAAATGCAAAAGAGGTATGGGTAACTAAAAACGGGAAAGAAAAAAATCTAATGATAAGAAAGGAAGCAAACTCTATGTATATAGGGAATGGTGGGGTTGTAAGGTGAGTAAGGGAACAGGAAAAAATGAGAATTAAATTGTGTCCTATACTGGTACAAATTCTCATTGTTGAGTGTGATCATGATATGTATATAAAATGAACCAATAAAATCAATTAAAAATAAAAAGACCTGAGACTCTCAATCATGGAATACTCTAGAAAAAGAGACAGCCATCTGATCTAGTTACTGGAATGTGTTTTAGGTAAATATTATCACAGGGAAACATATAAATGTAACGGGGTCCCAGGGAGAGAAATGGCCTGTTGATCAAGCCTTATAGAAATGTGACATTCAGCCTTAGTTCTTAAAGATTCAGAAAAGAACACTTCCACAAGACTGAAACACTTGTTTCAGTCTACAGAAAGATGATGAGACCCACGGTGTGCCTGGACAGAGATGTATGGGAGAGAGGAGAGAGGTAGGTCTTCAGCTACAGAAGTTCATACTGTCAAAATGTTTATGAACATTGGGTTGCATTGTTTAGTTGTAAAATCACAATCACCTGTGTGAGGAAATAATTTGCAAGGAAGGCGGCTGGTGGGTGTATTACAATTATATTTTTTAAATGCAGAGCATCTAGGAGATAAGGGTACAACAGAAGTGGCAGATAAAGAGACACCGGTCCAAGGAAAAGGGAGTCCAGCTGCAAGCTCAGCTCCTGGTCAATACTTTCTACCTCCATATACATTTGTAGCTTGTAGAAAGTCACAATTTTACATAATTTGTAATCTAGACAAACAGAAATTATAACGCAAATTTTAGAGAAGTACTGAGTCTGAGAAAAAAGTCCTTAATTTAGCCCCATATATAGCTACCAGATGTTAATGGATAATTTTCTCTGTAATTTATATAGATTTTAAAATTTGTTTCACTGGAACTACAATATACACCTGTGCTTAGAAATTAGTATAGTAATAAAATCCCCAGGTTTTGAAGAGTCACTTTTATAAGTTACTTTCAGGTTACAGAATATGCTAGAATAAGCATGCTTAAAACCTTTATTACATGGAAAATATGCTAAATACATGCTTTTCCATATGACTTGATATTGTGTTTTATATACTCATAGCATGTTCTTCATATCACATTTTGAGTAGGTGGTGAAAAGATCTTCAGGTTATCAATACCAGGTACTACAAGGGTTGTCCTATCAGTAATACTGAACACTGAGATTGCTGCTCATGCTCAACACAGCAGGAAGGTCGGTAGTAGTTCCATGAAAGCAGCCCTTTCCTGTAGGATATGCTGAAGAATTCCTTTAGAATGCTATTGCAAGGCTCCATAAATAATTCCAAATATCACAAATTGTTACACAGACTAAACTTTGTGATGACTGGATGTTTCCTAGGTCATTTTTCTTAGGTAGATGCTTGTACACCCTGTTAACCTCTTCAGCTTTCTCTCGCTGTCTCAAATGGCTCCTTCATCCCCACCTTTTACAAGCCCCTCAATCCTGGCCCTGTCCTCACATGGCCTGTTTCTAATTCAAAATGCTTATGAGCTGGCATTTCCCCTTACAGTTCTTTACTTCATGTGGAATACTGTCTTCCCTCCCCCGTTTCTACTAGCTAGCTGCTACTTACCCTGCAGGTCTCTGTGAAAGTCATTCTGTTAAATCACATTCACTAGAAGCATATGGTTATTGGAGAGATATACTGAAGGAAGTGTTCTCAGCTTCTCAGGTGACAGTTGAAGTCACAGTATTAGTGTGTATTAGAACCAAGATAGAGCAGAAAGTAAAAGCTGTGTGCAGGGGCCGGGGCTTTAGCTCAGTGGTTGCAGAGCTTGCCTTGCAAGCACAAGGTTCAGGGGTCAGTCCCTGGTAACCACATTCAACAATGCTGGGTATAATGACTCACACCCACCAACAATCAGTACCCCATACTAAAATACTGGCCATAGTGGCTCACACCCATCACTCAGGAGGCAGAGGCAGGAGGATTGCTGTGAGTTCGAGGCTGAGTTCAGGACCAGCCTGAACTACAAAGTGAGACCTTGTCTCAAAAATAAATAAATAAATAAATAAATGGTGGGGAGGAGTCTCAATTGGAGTCTAAAGCTCTCTGATTCCACCAAAATGACATTAGCCACAAATTACAGTGTGGAGATGATTCCACCTGGAGGCAGAGGGACCATCTAGTGAACCTCAGTTGTTGCTTGATTACTGGTCCAGGGAGGAGTCTGAGTGGCAGTATATGGATTCCGGGCCAGGTGGTTATTCTGGGGAGATGGTGCTGGATATGAGTATTGTCAAATAACCTTCCAGGGGGACAGATTTGCCACTGCAGGTCCATGGGAGAGTGTGAACAGAGGAACTAAGTGTCCACGACAGTATCCTCCTGATTCTACCTTTCAGAATCCTCTTCAGGACCCCCCCCTCCAACATGCTGTATCCACCACACATGCTATCGCTCTCATGGACAGAGACCATGGCTGTCTATCATTCATGCCTTTGTCATGGGCCCACCCCAGAGTGGCCACCGATGAAGGCGGGTTAGTAATCAAAGACAAAGCCAGCTCCCTGTCACAAATTCTTCAATAGGATACTTCTTTTGAAGTAGCTTATATTCTTCAAAATGTCAAATAATTTGCACTTGTTTTTATGCAGTTAAAAGTCATGAACGAGTACAAGTTTTTAATGCTGAATATAATCATAATGTATATGTAAAATATACTAATAAGCTCAATTTGTAAAAAGTCATCTATTTTGTGGAGTTGGAGAAGAGAAAAGCTTGACTTGTGTGTTATTAACAAGAACTCTTGGGAGGGGTGATTTCCCTCTCTTCTGTATTATCCGTAAATCAGTCTTCAGTTTATTTTGCATTAAAACCCAACATTCATTTCATTGGTGAAATCTTCACAGAGCTCAGTACTTTGTCATCTGGGCTGGAAGGAAGTTTCTAGAGAGGAAAGCAATGCATTTGCAAGTAAAATGAACAGGAAACTTCTAATTAGGCATCCCAAAACAACAATGTGTTTTTCCAGGAATAGCACTAAAAATTTTTTTAAGATAAGTAAATAGTAATAATAATAATAATAATAATAATAATAATAATAAGTAAAGCTTGAGTGTAAAATAGTTCCCAAAAGATATCTATGAGAAAGCATGATGAATTAAATCAATGTATGTACTAATGGATCAAGCCTGCATTTTGCTTTCTGTGTTGACTTGGACAGAATCCCAAAGAAAAGCTGACTTGCATGTCTGCCTGAATAAATTTCTAATTAGCTGCCCAATGCTGAAGCTTTTAAATTCTGCAAATAGCTTATCTGCTGGTCTGGACTAGACAAGAAACTTTTGGCTAAAGAATATTTTAAACTTGCAAAACCAAATGATGTTGAAAACATTTTTGTTCAAAATAGAAATCTTTATATGAAGCTTCCACTGAAAATTAAACTGCACCTTCCTTAGAGACTATCTTTATTTCTATCTTGCCTTCTTTTTTGTAAATGAAATACTATGACTAACATATCATGGATTTTTCTTTCAGAGTTTTTTTTTTTAATCTTTTCAGGAACTGCTATAGCAAGAATAAGCAGAATTGGTCTTCATCCCATATTTATTTTTAGTCACTCAGCCATTTATTGGGACAAGCATTTAGAAATCCCATAATGATTATCAACATACACAATTCTGTCTACTGTATTTTGTGTCTGTATACAAAAATGTGATTTGAAAACACTTCACCTCCTGTATGCAATTACAGATCTAAATGTGGCTTAAATAATTAATTTTCATTGGCGATGCTAAAAATCTGAGGAGGATGTGATCAATGCTTTCCTTCTAGACATATGCAATACTTAAAATTCTGTCTGTGTTAAAGGCTTCCTCCATTTGAAATGCAAAATTCATCAGGTAGAAGGTGCTCTGTATGTGAAAACGAATCTTATTAGATACCCAAACAGCTCTACAACATCCATCCAAACAGAAATAACATATAATTTCAACAGGAAGACTCATCATCTCATGAAATCTTAACTTATGATAAAAATGTACTGTCTGCTGTTATTTAAAAAGTCTAAAATTTTAGGGGGAAAGAGTAATTACCCAATAAAGGCACAGTGGTGCCCTGAGTGGATATCCCTCCCACCCGCAGGTCCAGCAGTCTCTTTCTTCAGAGCTTGGAAATCAGTCTCAGAGTTTCTGCTTCCCTAGTGGTCTGGCTTGGGGTGTGACAACCTCAGAAACCACACGCTGCAAGCCACTGTGATTAAAGTTTTAGAAATAAAATGAAATGTATTTAGAGGACATCCACCCTTCTAAGTTTTACCCTTTTCTCTATCAGGAAGATTCACATTGCATTTCTCCTTGAGGTACTTATATAAATGATTGGAATTTCCTTTAAACATCTTTTTTTTTCCACTAATGAATTAGATAATATAAAAATAGCTATCTCCTGTTAATTAGATATGATAATAAAACATTTAAAGGAAGAATATTTAGATGGAAATAAAAGGCAGATGTACAATCAACTGTGCTTTGGATAACTGTATTACTGAACACAACTTCCTATAAAGGAACTTAGATATAAGGTGAAGATTTCTATCCAATTTCTAAAGGCCATAACATATCTATTCAATATCTAGGATTAACTGCTTTTCTTTAAGTATGTCACTCTCCTTTTCTTTATCCTCCATTAAGAATGAATGTCTAAGATTATGATATGTTTTGCTCTACAACATAGTGAATTATAAACTCATAGACTTATGTGCTCCAATATATAACTCCAGGCACTATAATAAAATACAGTAAATAGAGAAGAAAACCTGTCACCACCAGTGACAAACTTTTCTCCTTGTGCTCAGACTGCCCTTTATCTAGATGTGAATGACGTGTGAGACTCAGAGTGGTTTTAGTTCTAATCACAGAGGTCAACTGGGCGATGATCATTCAGTCCCCGTGAATCTCTTTCTCCTTTTAACCAGAAAGCTAAATCACAAATCTGATTCTCAGAACAGCAGCTACAACATTTTTGTCTGGTGCATTTACTTCAAAAATAATTACCACCTTGACATTGAAAAGATAGTTAATGTATTATTATTCAGTTTATTTTGATGATTTCCTTGGACTTTATTTGAAATGTAGGAACAGTTTAGTATATTGTCCAAAGAGATTTTTCTGTTTTATAAAAATAAATTGTAATTTTTATAACATTCTAATTATCTTATTACTGATCTAGGATGAGAAAAAGAGGAGAGAGAGAGATTAAAAAAAGATGTGTATATGTAATGTACCAGTGAAGATTTCAATTTTTTAAAAAAAGATGATGATACAAGTATTCAGAACAACTACCCATCATGAATGTATTTATTATCTATGACAAACATACACTAATAAAAAGGGAAAATTAATTTAGAAAATAACTGCAAGCACATGGAAAAAATAAGAAAACACATAGAAAAATGATGACTCAGTTCATACTCCTTCACACACAGGTTCTCTCTATATCAACACCTAAAGACCATTTAACTCTTTAAAAATCAAAATTATGCTCCATTTTTAAATCACAATATCATCCTTTTGTGTTGTTTCTATCACACACTAATAGAGGTTATGTGTACTGCATATATCTTGCTGTGCTACTGCATTTGAAGATGAATTCTTCCACTTGCAATAGGTTATTTGAAGATCATGTACCTTAGAAATATTGATATATGCTGCCCCATTGCCCACAGGAATAATTTCACTTCCTACTGAGCCACTAAAATATTTTTTTTTTGCATCTTGGATAATGCTGTGAATTATCAAATATGATGATCTTTGCTATATACTTATTGTGTTTTTTATTTAATTTACATTCATTTTATTTGTGTTATAAATTCTGCGACTTGATTTATGTAAGGGTTAGAAAAATTTCTCCCCTGCCACTTGAATTTTCATCAGAATAAGCTGACAAAGACAGTTTTAATTCAAGAAAGGACATACAAAGTCTCTGTGTCCAGAAGCCATCTGTAGTGCAATTAACCAGTAGCCCAATATGATCAGAAACTTCTACAGCCCATTATCTTAAAAAAAAAAAAGGTGGGCATGAGAATATTTTAAAGAAACAATAAATGATTTTAGGGAAATTCAATGGACTTGCAAAAATCACAATGACTTCCAAAATAAGCAGTAGTTTATACATGATTCACTTTGGAGAATCTGACCTAAACAAAAGGCAGTGGGGTGTAATAAAACCTTGTCCAAGTGCACTGACAGATTTCAGTCTTTTTTTTTTTTTCCTGAAATATCCCCCTCCGTTTAACTTCTAATGCAGAGCGATTTTTTTAACTGCTGGAAGTTGCTATTGTTTGAATGTTTATCTTCTCCAAACTCATGTTGAAATTTAATTGCCACTGTAACGATGTAAGGAGGTAGGACCTTTAGAAGGTGAGGACACCATGTGGGATCTACCCTCCTGGTTAGGATTAGTGTCACAATAAGAGGCCAAGTTTGTTCCTCTCTCTCTTTGCTTTTCTACCCTGTAACAATGTCTACTGTACAATAACAATGCAAGGACCCCATTGGATGACTCATTTGGGGATTTGTAGCTTCCAAAACTTACACACTTTCGGCTCTTCTCCTTCCTGCCCCTTGCTAGATGTAGCCCATCATATTCATTTGGCTGTGAGTTGTATCTTCTGACATAAAGATAGAGTCTCTGAGATCTACAAGCTCTCTGTGCAAGTGACTGACCTCAAGAAGTGGATTGTGAGAATTACCAATTTTGTTTTATGCTGAGGTCAAATCACATCAAATTTGTGCCTGAGATTGACATTTGCAGTAAGTGTCTGTCTTGTGGGACCCAGCCCTTAACATGAGAGTGGCTCTACCAACTTTGGTTAGTACAAAACTGAGTCAAGTTGAAAGGTAGGCCATCAATGTCTGCAGAGAATATCTGGGGGAGAAATCCTTATACATTTGGTCAAACTGTGTATTGTGTTGTGAGTATAGAGGAAAACAAATCTTGTGTTGCTGTTGTTGTTGTTGGAGTATTTTAATTTTTTTTCTTACCCTTAAACTAGAAACTTCCAGTGGGCTCTCAAAGTACTTAGAATGAAATTCAGACTATTTTTGGCTTATCTGATACATGTCACATCTATAATCTCATGCTAGACAGTCTCTTCCAACATCATCTGCACCATCGTGCTCCTCACACACTGATTTTCCTTCTGCTCTTCTGACATAAGAAGCATGGTAAGTTTCAAGATAGCAGCCATTCTTTGTGGAATGAGAGCATGGTATTCTTTTTGCTTGGAAAAGCCAGCCTGTTCCACACATTCAGTTTAATATGACTCCACCTTGGTTTTCCCTTCATATTCAATCTAACACGACCTTCATTTGCACTCTCGAACACTGGCACCAGGTGAACACTTCTCTATTTCATGCATCATCTATGACTCTACTTGAGATGGTTAACTCAGACCAAACAAAAGAAGCTAATAGCTAGTAGTTATATCAACTATAGCTAGTAGAACTATAGCTAGTAGTTATATCAAACACTAATTTGTTTTGAATATTTATTTTTAGATTTTATGAATATTTAAATTAATAAGCCTGGAGTAAAGCACACTACCCTCCATGCCGTGGGTGGTCCTCATCCAATCTAGTTGAAAATCTTAAGAGAAAAAACTAAAAACCAGAGAAAAGCCCTATCTTTAAGTTTTAGATAGTCTTAAAACTGTAACATGAACTCATAGTGAAATCTGAAACTTATAAACCTTTCCAGTGGATTTTGGAATAGACACCTAGGCTCTTTTAATTGTGATATGTACATCTGAATAAGAACTACCTCACAAGTCAGTAAAAGTCAGGGTGTGTCGGTGGATGATAGATATGGAGGCCAGCAAACTAGACCTGTCCCAGAAATTGGTGACACCAACAAATGGTCATAACCTGGACAAAATACAGCAGGAAAGAAGGAAGCATGGCGGTTTAGAAGAATCTGGCCATTCTATGACCTCTGGAGGCTGGTCTCCAGCATCTTCCACATTCCAGCAGAGATTCCCCAGCCCCCTGACACAGCCTCCTTGTTCTCCTGATGGACTCCTCAGCAACTGCTCAGTGAGCTTCCAGGTCTTCAGCTTCGACTTCACTGGACCATGTGGCCCTCCAGCCCACAGATGCACATTCTGGAATCTCCCTTTCACCTCACAGACAGCTACTGTGACTCTTCCACTTCTGATCCTGTAAACTGCCTAATAAATTATTTTATATAAGTACACACATATTTTATATTGATTCTGTTCATGTAGATAGCTCTATTAAGCACATATGTATCTATCTATGTGCACATATATAGAGACCTAGATATAAATATAGATATGGGTGTTTGGATCTCCTGCCAAATCTCCACACAGCATCTCAGTCCCTAACATAAGAACTAGTGGAAGAACTTCAGGTTTTCAGGGGCCACCCTTAAAGAGGACACTGTGAGTTTGGTCTACTTCCTCTACTCTCATTCACTTCCCAGAAAAGAAAGGAGCCATGTCTCTCTCCACAACTCCCACCATGATGTGAAGTCTTGTCACAGGTCAAAATCAATGGGCTGCATCTGTTAGTATTTATTATCAGAATAGATTAACATAGAAAAGATACTTAGTGGATTTACAAAGTAGTCTGACAATGTCTGTCTACAGGGTTGGGGAGTTAGCTCAGTGGTTTCGGCATCTGTCCTGCAAGTGCAAGGACCGAGGTTCGATCCCCGGTAACCCCATACCATACTGGGTGTGGAGACTCATGCCCAGCAGCAACCAGTACCACATACCACAGTGCCGGGTGTGGTGGCTCACGCCTGTCATCCCAGCACTGGGGAGGCAGAGGCAGGAGGATTGCTGTGATGTGAAGTTTGAGGCTGAGCTCAGGGCCAGCCTGAACTAAAAAGCGAAACCCTGTCTCAAAAAAAAAAAAAAAAAAAAATTCTGTCTGCAGAGTTCGGTGTGGAAGAGTGAAAAAGGAGCATCTGGATGCCGGTGATCCAGAGATTCAGACAAAAGTCAAAAACCTCCCAGGGCAGTAGTCCAGGAGTCCATTTTGGGAAGCTGAAGGGTCTGCAGGAGAAGAATGAAGAGTCTTCCCTGAAAGCAGGGAGACAGATATCCAAAACGACGGTGAAGAGTGGAACTCCAGCCAAAAGGCAGGAGAGACATTTCACTTCCTTTTGTATTCCATCCAGGCAACAAGCCTTTTGGTTGACGCAACACACATTCAGGGTGTGTCTTCCTCCTTCTGTAAATCAGTCATCCAGCCATACCCAGAACAGTGCTAATATAGGCTGCTAGGCATTTTCTACTCCAGTTTTACCTCATAATTACTTAGCATACAAACACTACATATGAGTACATACCATATATGTATGTATATGAAAAATATAATGACATCAATTATGCAAGCTAACGTAGGAAGGTTACTATGCTATGATATTGCATTTATGAATTTTCAAGTAATTTCAAATCAAAGTTTTAAAACTCTGATAACATCTAACAAAGTGTAATTATTTTGAGGAATGCATCAGAAAAGGGAATGTTGATAGTTTATCCCCCCAAATAGCGATACTGTTAATGCATATTAAATGAGATTTCAGTGAAGTCTCTGAACAATAATTTATAGATAAGTAACTGCCTCCTTTCTATGTTTTTCCTAGCTTTTTTACTTTAAAATGTAAGTAATGGATTTGTATTCTACCTTGCAGAAATACAGGAACTAGACTGACAAAAAATATTATATCCATTTTACTAAAAGTGAATGAATTTTAACATGTAAATCCAACAAGAGAAGGGATAAACAAGAAGCTCCTTGGCTATAAGACTGAGGGCTGCTGTTGTACAACACCACAGTCAGGGAGTGCCAAGTGCATGGAACTGTGCTGAAAACTGGAGCGCCAGAGAAAACAACTTCTGTGAAAACACATGGAAAAAGGCCTGTAGGTGTCCACTTCATTGAAGTTTTACCTTGTGGCCTTTTATCTTCCCCTGATCAGAATCTCTGATGGAACTATGTACCCAACAAAAGACAGGCTACTTGTACCTTGTCAACATGGCCTGGTACCTAACAGTGAATACCTGGTGATGGCTGCCATTTGACCTCACATTATTCAAATAATTATTAATATATATATTCCCTTTGGAAATTCAATAGATGAAGGGAAATTATTATAAGTGCAGGTAGCAGCTTTAGAAGGATCATGTCAACCCAAACCAAACTGTTGTATGATGTATACTGAAGTTAGTGTGTTGTCAGAGATTTATTGTCAGCAGACTGATAGTTGACCATGATCAACTCAGCCCACCCAGTGAGTGACTACTCACAAATACTATTTAGGAATAGAACGTTGTGTTTTTATCTTCAGAATGCTTTGTCTTTGTGTCTTCACTTTTAGTTCTTCTTTGATAAACTACATGAGTACAAGGCATTACATCCTGCACTACACTGGTATTTGGTAAACTGCTTAACATGTACTTTCTCTACTTCTAGTTCCCATGAATAAACTTTTAGAGTATCAGTAAAGGGTTATTTCTTTTTCCCACCTTCAAATTTGTAATATTTAATTATGTTGTCTCATGAACTTTCACTTATATCATTGTTCTCCAAGTGTGAATTTTCTGATACCATGCACTGAAGGAGGACTGATACAATGAGAGTTGAGGTGTTAGTGAAGAATTTATCTTACTTAATCACGGTATGACTTAACAGATGCTAAATGTTTTCTATGTGATAACTGGAATTCTAAACTGATCATGTGAATGATTCATTTAATTTCCAAATATTAGGTAGGTATTCCTTTCAGCTATATTATAAAGAATTTAAAAAGAGATATCCTTAAGTGTTAGACACACAAGCTGAAATGCCATATGGTATCTCTCACTTTAGTAAAGGCAAGTACAAAGAGAATAATAAAGGAAGGATAGGAAACAGGAGATGATGTCTTATAAACAGGAAAGGCTCCACTGAGCCAAAGTTGGAAAAGGGAATAGGGAAATAGTCATATACAGAATCCTAATAACCTTAATGAATAGACCATAAGCCATAAACCATAAACTTTATAAGCCATAAACTTGAACTAAGTTGAATAGTATCAACTAGAAAAAAAAATGGGAAAAAGGAACTAGAGGAGGGAGAGACAGAAGAGAATTAAAAAAGAAATAAATCATATAATGTATATCATATAATATATCCACTCCCCAGGATGATGGTAAAATGACTGTACTACAAACAAGTACTAATAAACTCTTAAACCAGGTATTGTGGTGCATGCTTGTAATCCTAGCACTTAGAAGGTAGAGGCAGGAGGATCACTGTGTGTTTGAGGCCAGCCTGGGCTACATAGTAAGACTCTGTCTCCAAAATCAAAATCAAAATAAAAAGTTAAAATAAAGTGTGCCTGAATTTACATCATGAGTAAATTGGCTAGTTTTTCATTGATAACCTTGAAAGGCTAATGCTGAAATCTGTTTCTAACCACTAAACTACAAGCTTTCAAAATGAATGGGCGCGCCAACATGAATGACATCTAAATATGAAATCCTCAGAACGTACACATTAAACTGAAATGAAGGTGACTGGGACAAGGAGAAAACATATGAAAGACCATGCAAAATGAAAATAATGCAGCTTAGAAACCACAAGTATTGGACCATTCCATTCAAGAATGTATTTCCTTCCATTCTCCTTGTTTCCACAATGGTTTATTAAAATTCTATTTCTATCCAAACTTAAAGATTTTGCAAATTATTCATACTTATATTTGTTCAGTTTGCTTCCTCTAATCTATTCTATGTAGGAGATGAATTCATGCATGTCTTTCCAGCACTGTAATGCCAGTATCTAGAACAATATATGCGACAGAGTACATACTAAGTAAGTTAAGACCCCACTATAATTTTTGATTTACTATACATTTTATTATAGTTTTCATACATATAACAAAATAATAGATAAAAATGTATCAAGCACTGTTCATCCACTATATAGCTTCAATGATTATCCACTCATGTACAATATAAATCCTAGTCCTCCTTCACTAAGTACTTAAAATCATTCTTAGATATCATCTCATTTCATCTATAAATATTTCAGAGCTTATTCTGAATGAATGAATCAATGAATCAGTGAATGGAAATCCATACTATAGTGTGCCATTTTAATTAAACAGTTTCAAATTCCCTCAATGAAATGTAGTATCTGTCTTATTGAAAGCCTGTAGCATTTTCTTTCTTTTTTTTATCTTTATTGGTACATTAAATACACACATCATGATTACACTCCATAAATGGGGTTTGTACCAATATAAGACACATCTTAATCCTCATTTTTCCCCTAGCCCTACCCACCCTACCACCCCCCATATACATAAAATTTGTTTCCTTACTTTTTTGTTACAATCTCAACATTTTCCCCCTTTTCTACTTCAATTATTTTTTAGTATGCTTAACCATATACACATTTTCAACATGTTTTATTCTCATTCTTAGATTCCAAGTATCTCAAAAACTGAGACAATATCTTATATGATTTTGGATTCCATTCTAGATTTATCAGAGTATGTTGAATGTGGAATTTACTTTTCTGTCTTCTCTCCACCACATCTTGGAGGCACATAAAGGTTGCTTAAATAGTACTTGGTCTGCTTCCGTTCCAGCTGAGAACTTTATAGTAAATGACAAACTCCCTCCGCCTCCAAAAGGAGGTGCTAAACTTGAAAGGCAAATAATCAAAGCATAGTTTTGAGCCCCATGGTTTGACATCCACCTTAACTGCAGAAAATTGACGCTGAAAAGGCCAGAGGAGAGAGTTTCTTGGAAGAAAGCTTGTCGGAGTGCAACAGTGTTCCTTCATTCATTTACCTTAAGTGAAAGAGACTTTGAGGGATCCTTGTAGCTAGAAAGATTAAGAGGGCTGTAGTTAACTCAGGCAGAAAGAAAGTATCCACATTTTCAACAGAACTTCTGAATAGTGGTGGTGGACTTAAAAATACAGCTTCATTAGGCTTGTGCTGCATTTACGCTAAAAACAGGTGAGAAGAACACAAGGTTCTTATGACCTAGAGTAGACCAAGTGTGAGGAATAGAACCCAGCCCAAAAGTTCAGCAGGACAGGGTCAGATGGTAAGTAGGAGATGGCAAAGTGTGTCAGCGATGCTGTCCCAAGAGCACAAAGGCCCTAAAGGAGCAAATCGTGACATCAGTACAACTCTTTCATTCTTTCTCCATTCCTTTTCCTGTTCCAAATGTCTCAGCTAAAACCTTTACAACCAGAAGTACAGAGAGCCCAGAAACATTGATTAGAAGATGAGGACAGTTAAAAATCAGCCCACAGAATGGAAATTGCATGCATGCACAAGCACGCACACACACACACACACACACACACACACACACACACACACACACATACACACACACACACATCTATAGATATCTCATTTTCTGATACTAGAGCAGATCAGGGACACAATGGCTTTAAATGAATGTCAGACTTTTGATTATTTAGTTTGTTTAGATGCTTTCACTGCAAAATTTAGATTGTTTATAAGACTAATTGATAACCAACGAGCATTCAAAAATAAATAGTGACCAAAATACCTTGTGAGAACTTGCTATGAATTCACTCTGGTGTCAAACTAAGAACCGCCTTCTGGTGAATTTAACGCTACAGTTTATATTTTACTTCTCTGAGTCTGGCTTCCTTATGTGACGATTTCATGCTTAGCAAAAGTCTAGTGATAACCAGGTCAACAAACCAGTAAAGACTGAGATTCTATCTTACTCCAGAAAATACAGCTATCATCACAAAATCAAAGAACAAATGCTAACAAGTCTGGGGAAGGCAGTGAAACTTTGTTACACCTGCTGGTGAGAATGTAAATGAGTAAAATCATTATGGAAATTACTATGAAGTTTCCTCAAAAAACTAAAGCTAGAAATTCCATTTCACTCTGATATTTCTCTTCTAAATATTTTTCTGAAAGAGTTAAAGACATCATATTTTCCTGATACATGTATATCCATATTTATAGCAGCATAATTCACAATAGCTAAATATTGGAAGTGGCCTATATGTCCATCAATAAAAAAATAGTTAAGTAAAGTATGGTATTTCTACCCCTTTGAGTACTACTCTGCAAGAAGAATAAAGAATGTTTGACCTGGTTATGACCTGGTTATAAAAAAGGATAAATATGATTTATTTGTAGGAAAATTGGTGCAAAATGGGACTATAATGTTAAGTGAAATAACTCAATACATGGGTTTAAATATCACGTGGTTCTTTTTTATTCAAAATATAAAATGCAAAATAAAAAATAGATATAGGAAATAGAGAGAGACAGATTTTGCAAAAGGGAAGAAGACAACACTGTTTACAGAAAGAAGGGAAGAGAGGAGAAAGAGATGAAAGAAGAGTTAAGATGTGTTATGTGTTATGTACACTGATCACATCTCTACAAGGAATATAATGATTAAGCGATACAAACATATATCAATAAAAACTAAAATTTAAAGGGAAATAAAAAGAAAATATTTCATTTTGGTAAATTAAATATCATGCAATCATTGCCAAATTAAGGGATCATTTTAAACAAATATTATATATATATAATATATTATATATAATATAATATATTATATATATAATCTGCATACATATTGAGCTGAGAATAAAGAATATCTTCCTAGCATTCAACAGCAGATAAGAACAATAGGACTTGCAGTGAAGTCTATAAAATGAGCAGCACATTGTTAGCATCTCCTACATCATTTGCTAGAGATCCAACCAATGAAATCAGCACCTCAGGTGCTACCACTGGACTCTGCTCTGTAGAGAGGCAGTCAGAGCTTCCCTGTAGTAGAGACAGAGCTTACAGCCAAGAATCTTCCAGATTTACTTTTTGTTCACTGTAACCCTCATACCTGTACTTATCCAGGTAGATCTGGAAAGTAGAATTTCAATGCTACGCATCGTAAAATCCTTTTTAATATATCTAAAGATTTTCATTTTCATTGCATGAAAACAGAAGTATTTCAGTTCTTCCTTTATTGAAGTTTTTAAAATGAGTCCATTAGAAAGGGCTTTGAGGTTTAGTCCCTCTCTGATCCTGCTGAATCACTTTTTGTTTGTCAGGGTGGTGTATAAGGATACTCCCACCCAGCATGATTCTACTTTAAAGCAAAAGATACTACTGAAATTCTTTAGACTTTAACTTAACAACAACACAGAAAAAGCACATTTTGGGATGGTGTCATCATGAAGTCAGAAGAAAGCTCCTCATCCAGAGCCAGTGATAGGTAGAAGACTCATGCCTCATCTCCCTTCTCGTCCTTCTTTGGGTCACTGGACTTCACTTTGGGTCACAGTTCCTTCACTGGACTTCACACACACATACTTCCCACCAAAGTATTCCTATCAAACTGCTTCCCCAAGTCTCTCAGTTCTTGCTAACACTCATAGAATTGGATTTCCTTTCAATATTCCCACTATATTTAGAGAAGTGCTCATAGATATTGAATGCCGCTAATCATTTTCCAGATCTCAGACAATGTAACACCTCTATTCTAAAATAAATTACAGGATAGCAGGAGAAAGAAGATATAGATAACTTATGTATAAAAAACATTGTAGATATCATGCTGTTTTTAGGGATTAAAATAAAACTTATTGAAAGGGTTCATTCTGCTAGGACTCAAGATGAAAGTGGGAGTTTGACAGAATGATAAGGTCATATAGAGGAAATAATTTATGAAAGTTTTCTCTAAATAGTAAGAATGTCAAGCTATATCATGTATGGAAAAGACTGTTTCCAAATCCCAATATTTTGAGCAACCTCTACCTCAGAACCAAATGCAATAAGATCTAGGCCCAGAAACAGTGAGATGGTTCAACTCAGTGATTGAATATATAAGGAGAATGGGAAAGAAAGACTGGTGTGTACGTCACGAAGAACACATTGCCTTTGCGTGGAAAAAGCAATTAGTTTGGAACAATCACAAGACTTGATGATTTTTGAAAGGAAGTTCCTAACTTTGGAAAATATTTTTTAAAGAAAGAAAACTATAGTTGAATGTTATATCAGGGATAAAACAGGAAAGATTGAAAATGAAATAGCTTTCCAGATGCCCTGGGTAAAGGGGAAACACATGAGGCTAAAAGAAATATGTCTGGGGAAAAAATGTCATTACTTGGATAGAATGAAAACTGGTGATTTCACACATTTCTAAAGTTTTCTAATTTCATCTGATTTTTTAAAATTCAGTGGAGAAAAAAGGGTCATCTTAAGAAAACAACTGGACTTTGAAAAACATTTAGGAACACTAACTAAATCAAGATGAAGTAGAAATCCTAACTTACTAATTTTAGTATGGTAATTAACAGGTAGTTTAAGAGTTATTGTGAAGGTCATAAATCCCTAAAGGTTGAGGAAGGGTAACTGGATTATCTGCCTATTAATCAAAGGGAAAAAGAAGCCTTTGTAATTAAGGAGCTGTCACCTGAACTTTGATGCCCAGAAAGGTGAGTACAAATCATCGAACAATCAATTTGTAATCAGGGAGGAGGAAGAAGCAAGTAGGGGCTGACAGGCCTTTCAGAGAACAGCCATGCTTCATGACAAGGAGACAGGAGGGGTAGATAAGGGGACCTTGTAGAGACCACCAACTCATTCTCAGTTCAAATAAAAATAAGCAAATGTTGATCTCAGTGTTACAATATGACACATGGTATGCATAGTCTTTTAAATCATTGAATTAAAGTAGATTTTGCTTCAGAAATTAAACTCTTCCTGCACACTAGAGCTATTTGAGATATATTTTTTAATCTGTAAGTGTAAAGGAATTCTACATCTTTTAATGAGTGCATAAGCAATTTCAATCAATGGTAGAGGATTTTAATGATATTGAAAAAGTCTCTATGATTTTCCTGCTCTTCGAGGCAGCACATCTGTGCACATAAATAACCTTATCAATCACTTCCTAAAAATATTTGCAGGAAAAGAAATCTTGCCAAAATAACCACTATACTCACAGAGTAAATATAAACCCAATTTCTGCAACCAATTTAGTCTATTGCATGTGTTTGGCAAAATTTCTCCAGGATGAACTTTATGAGTATTATAACCTACCATAAAAAGAATATAGTCTTCAGCTCTAAAAATGATATACATGTGTTTAGTATCCACCTCCTCAAAACTGAATGGCACCATATATTTTAACTAAGTCCCTAGCGTGAGTATCTTATCACTTGTGGCCTCTCATTACCTATTGGTACAATGCTTCATGTTTTTCTGGGGATAAAGTCAATGATTTAATGACTTAATAAGATCACAATCATGGGAACTTTATCAGGAATGGCTTTAATGAAATTTAGTAGTTCAATTTTGAGGCATATCCAATGATGATGGAACCATCCATGTCAAAATAACTAGACAATTTGAATTAGAAATTAAAGGCAAAGATAAAACTTTTCATAAAGTGAGTCATTATATATTTAAAAGAGAATTATTTAAAACTAAAATAATAATGGCATATATATGGGTTCTTTATAATTCTAGAATTGCTGTAGTACCTTCTTTCAAAAAAAACCTAAATATATACAATACAAATGTAGAAAGAAAAAAAAAAAACTTTTCCCAGTACTTTTATCTAAAGTTAAGCATATTAACAATTTCTCTGTAACCTTCTAGAAATATTCTCTGTGGAAAGAACTTTAGTATCTATCTATTCAAATATGTAAGTTAAACATACACTATCCTGGTTCTAGTTATATTTATTTAACAATTATATGAAATCATTCCACTGTAGAACATACAAATATGACTTTTATTGCTATATAATACAGCAAGCTAAATACAGCATAATCAGTCAATCAGATTTCATAGATATTTAGATTGCAGCATTGACTTTGCAAGAGAAAAAGGTCACATTCTGACTTCACATCAAGAATTGACTTAGTCATAGTGGAATTAAAATTTAAATTAAATTCTAAAAGCCAATGTACATATTAAGGTTATTTTTAACATCAAATGTAAAAGAGATATAGCCAAGCTTACTGTACAATATTAAGGAAAAGGACTGGAATAGTGAATGAAGTAATGCTTCAAAACACCTAGTTCACCATTACAGAATAATTAGGGCTTGGGCAGCATACTAGTGGTAGGGAGCTAATAAGTATGAACTTGTTGTCTGGCCTACAAACTAGAGATGAGGAATAGGATAGAGACTCACAAGATGTAAATGCAAAAGAAAAATATACTTAAGGCTAAGCCTAGGAGGCCCAATGGTAAAGAAAGGGAAGATGAGAAAACTAAAAATCACTCAATGTGTTTCTCAGAAATGGAGACACTTGTTACTAAAGAATGTGCCAAAATATTTATTTCTCCAATACTATTTACTATTACACAATCCAGCCAACTAGTCAGGCAAAGAATGGGACAATAGCAACTTCTAAAACTATAGGTTTATATACTTCGAAAACTATAGGTTTAAAAGATATAATATGCTGCATTAAATGTATTAATATTGTATGTTAGATGTTTCACTAATCACCATGGGATTCTCATTAAATCTTATAGAAAAATCATTGAGATGAAAGAATTCAATTTGTTTAAACAAAGTGCAAGAAAAGTCAAGATAGTGTTTACTAGACCTATATTAAGACCTCAAAATTCTACACATGCTATGACTACTTTCATTGAAGACAAGAAAAAATAGTCACAAAATTCGTATATCCCATAGTCCAAAGACCACAATAAAAAAGAGTACTAAACAGAGTTCTAGTAATTTGGCCAAATATTCTACTTAAATATAATTATGTTTCTTATCTTCAACAATATTTTCTGTGAACTTTAATAACAATCTAGAAGATATTCATATATTAACTCCAAAATAATAATAATTTATGAAATTATAAATATATAATTTAATATATCCAGAATGGAACATTTACAGTGAATATGATCACACAGAAATACTGAAACAGTTTTGTATCAAGAATTGATATAAAATGAGTTTTAGTATGCTTTCATATAGTACATTAAATTTTCTAAATAATATTGTAAAGGAACCCACACATAATAAATCACCTGTCTTAATCTGGTGTAGTGTGTGTAAGTAAGAAAGTATAAAGCCCGTATAGTAGACTGTTCAAAACATGATACATTGTTAAACAGGTTCAATTCAAAATCTATTTTGCATTGAATTCAAATTTAAACATTAATTTTAAAATGTATTTCATGCTTTAAAACTTCAAATCCCAAAAGAAAGCCTTATTATCCAACATCCTATAATAATCATCGTATAATAATCACCTATAGTAATAGCATCTTAAGAAATGGATTGCCAGTCATTTTTACTGACTACTGAAGGTGAATTTATGACTTTGTCAAGTTTAAAAGATTACTTGAGAACATGATGAGTTTTAAGAAGGAAGGAGGAAGAGACAAAAAGAAGGGAGAGATGGGAGGGGGGAGGGCAGAAGGGAGGGAAAGAAAGGCAAGGGCAGGAAAGTGAAGCGGAGGGAAGAAAAGGAAAGCAGGGAGGGGAGGAGAAGGAGGGCGGCAGAGGGAAAGAGCGCCGTCCTTCCCCCAACAAACTAAAGAGAGAGACTTCATCTGTAACTAGACTGGCAAAATTAAAGTCGAAGTAATCCATACAAAAGTCAGGAAAAGAAAGGGAGGATGAGCGGTCACTGCTGAGCTTTCTCAGCTCAGGACAGACAGAATACCTTTGTGCCAGACCCTCTCCGTCCCAGCAGGGCCCTCTGTCAGCAGCAGCCAGGCCATTAACGCAGAGCTGATCAGCCAGGCCACCGTAGAACGACCTGTACAGTCGGAGGCTGTCGATAAAATGTCTGCGCAGAAGAACAGAGAAAACCATTACAATCAGAAATCCATAGTAAATCCCAACACGAATGGATATGCTGTGTCTTATGTTTAAAATGAAACATTTTGTTTTGTTTTCTATACTTAATTTCGTATAGCTTAGAAAACTCTGCTAACAACCAATAAAAATACATTATCACTTAAAATGCTAATATTCAAATGTATTATTTTGAATAAGAGTTTTCACTGAGCATGAATCGTACAGAACTCCTGGTGCAAGAGGCTGTGAATAATGTATACCAATGCTTACACACGCGCGTGCGCACCCCTACTCTCTCTCTCTCTCACACACACACAGACACACATACCCATCACTTCATTTAGCCTCACTAACCTCCTCCTCAGCTGCTGGATTCTAAATCTCACTAACACTAATTATTATCTATCCCACATAGCAAATGTCAGAGTGTCAAACATGTTAATTACCTAATGACTGTTTAGTAAATACAGTTATTTTTCCATCTGGTCCCTCTTTGGTATCTGAAGAAATAAAGTGTAACCATGACCTGTAGGCTCAGACATACAGATATATAGGCTAAAAATAAAAGTAATTGGAGGGAAGAATATTTAAGATAGCAACTTAGGCTTTCTCCTTCCCACACTATTCTTCTCATCCTATTAATTATGAGAAAGAACATTCAATAAAAATGTAGGTTTGGGTACTTTTAACTTAATGGGTCAACACTTTTGAGCTTTAATATCAAGCCTTTGAAGTACAAAGAACTTACATTTTAGCATTTCAAAATAGTAGGCCCTAAAAACATGAGTTATGAATTTTTTTACACAAATAAATGTTCCAGAAAAATAAATGACAAACCCTAGCCTGATACAGAGGAGATTCCTACTAGAATATAAGAGAGGAATGAGAGACCAAACTGGGGAAGAAAAGCAAATTTGAGAAGTTTGTGATAAGTGTAGTAGAGATGTACCAATTATGAAATCAAAATCTCTATTAAAATAAAAAATACATAATTTCTCCAAAAATAGATCAAAGAATGGTGACACTAACTTTTAGCTAGAGTCACCAAAGTTTTAAAAATTAAATTGGAATTTGACAGCACTTATGATCAATTGCAAAAATTTAAGATTCTCTTACTGGTTTTAAGAAAATATTTTCATAAATTGTCAAAGTTGATCTATAGTATGGATAAATGATTTTCAAAAATTTAACATCAGAAATTAGATTAACAAATTATCAGAAGATATCACAGGAAGTATTTGATTTTTGCAAAACTTTACCAGACAACTAATCACAACATGACTTCAAGAAGCATAAATCTGACTCACCTCACAACTAATCACAACATGACTTCAAGAAGCATAAATCTGACTCAAGAAGCATATAATCAGTTATAAAAAGTATGTTTTCTTGTTATCAAGTATTATATTTCATATGTACTACTTTAACCCAGTTTTATCTACCATAAGTCCTTTCTTGATGGTTACATACTCATAAACTACATAAACAAATACCAGTTCCTATGCTATAACTACTAAAACATAATTTAAAAAGAAATTTGTATAGGATATGTAGCTCTACTCTTAAATTGTATTCACCACAAATGATCCATGTTCTGAAGTCAAGAATTTTCTAGAAATGAAAAGGATTGATACAAATGGATAGAATGTTGGCAGCTCTATATTAATTGTAAAAAACTAAATATATTGTTTGATCCCAAATAGTCCACTCCAGTCTTTGCGATTGTCCCCGCATTTCATATCTCCTTCATAAACAATAGATCCTAATGGTGAAGGCTCTATAGATTTTCTTTCTCAGTCCCTCTTTCCAGCGCTATATCACCTTGGTCTTAGTCCAAACCTATATTATCTTTCTCAGAATTTACTGCCCTAGAGTAATGGACCTTTAATCTCTTTCTTTAATAACCACCTCCTATTGTCAATGAGAGTCATCTCCAATGGCCATGGTCTAAAGCATGAAATCCAAGCTCCTTGGAAAGAAATACAAATACCTTGTAACCTTAATTTTAGTAGCAACTGAAACCATACTGTCAAAATTAGATGTTTGCTGTCCCCCAAACACCCATTCATGCTTCTTCCCATGTTTAAAAGGGTTGTAACTTAGAAGACTTCCACTCATTCCATGAATAATCATCTTTTCACTTGGAGTCACAGAGGGTGGGGTAGTGTGACATTTAGCTCTGTGCGGCACCTTGGTCCACAAGTAAACAGGACAGTTCCTGCGTGCTGAGAACACACATGCTGGTGAAAACCGATGTGAATTAATGCTTAATATGCCATATTTGATGCTGGCAAAGGAATCAGGAAATATCTGCAAATAAATAAACATTTGCAATTGTCCCCTCATTGCCATGTTCTGTTCTAAATAACTTTGGGAGAGTTCTTAATGGATGAAATCATGATAAAAAAGGAGGCAGAAGCAAAATCATACTCAGCCTTACTGATGATCAGAAGATAATTCAGTTTTATTGAGAAGGTGGTGGAGCCATTAAAAATTTTCCAACAAACAAGTGACACTGTCTTGATGGCAGCAGTGTGGAAACAGAAAAGCAGTGAGTCACCTGGAGGCTGTCACCAAAATTTAGAGAAGAAAACCTTGTAATCTGAATGAAAAAATCTTCTGGGAAATATCATGCATAGTTATTACACACATACACACACACACACACACACACACACATATAAAGTAGAAATTCAGAATACACAGGAAAGTAAGAGCTTTAAGATAATATACTGCATATTGAATTGTCATTATAGTGACTGAGATGACTATGTCATTCAATGACATTTTTTCACAGTAAAGGAAAATAAAGGGAAATATCAACTTCTCTGTTTCCCACACTGCATTTATGATTGTCTTTATCCTGTTCAGGGCTCTCATCTTTCTAGAACACGCATCACTCTCTTGCCTACAATGTAGTACTTATGTACTGTGTTTGCCTAGTTGTTTCTTATCTGTCCCCTCAGACTAGAATAAAAAATTTAATTAAACAAGAATGTTTGGATTTGTTTTGTTGGCATTCACTGCTGCAGATCCAAGAGTAGTGGCAGTGGTACATATTGTCAGTAAATAGTTATTGAATTAATAGATGAATCAAAAGTAAGGAATTAATCATCCCATGTTCAAACATTTTCATTCTGAGGTTTCCATGTTAGAGAAATCAAGTAGAATGCTACTTTTGAAACTTAATATGTATAAACATCATCTAGGAATCTTGCCAATATGTAGATTCAGATTTAATAGTTCTAAGGTAATAACCAAAATTGTATATCAGATGCTGCTGGCGCTACAATGTGATGACCATGAATATTGTGAAGTTTGCTCTTAAATCTGAGATATTGAAACTTGAGGGGAGTGAACTCATAAGGTAGTATTCATCACTTGTAAAGGTGATGCTTAAAGTCATGTATATGGATGAAATCTCTGAGTCTACAATACATGTCTAAAAGGATTAAAGGAATTCAAGAAACAAAGGAAGAAAAACTTCAAAGGTACAGAAGTATGACAATTAAAGAAGGAGGTAATGTGAAGTTAGAGAGATTTTGCATAGTATAAAGAGTCATGGTAAGAGGTTGAGTAGCTATTAAAAGTGTCCTTATTGTATGATGATAAATTGTCATGAACAAATTGTGGATCCATTGAAATTCATATATTGAAACTATAATTAACTCCTCATGTGACTTTATTTGGTGATGAGATCTATCAGGAGATAATTAAGGTAATGTGCTTATGTTATGATAAAGCATAATCCAAGATAATTAGGATTCTTTTAAAAAGAGAAGAGATACAAGAAGGGTTGTACATATCAAAATGACCACGAGAGACCAGAAAAAGAGGGTAACCCATTCACGACCCATCCTGTCTCTCAGAAGCTAGTTCTATTCTCCATTCTTATTGTTCACTCCTATACCTCTTTTAACTCCAGATAAACTTCTCTGCTTCAAAACAAAAGAAAAGAAGAAAAGGAAGACGGAAGCAAGAAGGAGAGGCCTCTTAAAAATCAAACCTGCCACACCTTCATTTGGAAACTTACTGTCCAAAAGGGTAACAAAATTCACTTCTACTGTTTAAGCTTTTTAGTAGGTGTTTTGAAATTGCCACTTTAGCAGATGAATACAATAATTGAAACACTGAAAGTAGAATAATAAAGTTCCAATTTGCAGAATAATGAGCCTTAAAAGAGGTAGATGAAGCAAACATAGGAATCCTCAAAAGGAAATCTAAAGCAGTTTTGTTTGTGTGTGTGTGCATAGTTTTTGAATATGGGAGAAACTTGAAAATATCTGTGTATACAGAGGAGACCACCAAGAGCATTAGCTTATTCTCTACTTTACAGTTCTCTACTTTACAGGCACCTAACCTGTTTGAAGTTAGCTCTGTGTTTGTGAACTGTCTGCAAAGTGATGCATGTTCATCCAGACACAAGCTTTAAGAACTGTGGTGACCGGCCAGGCTGCAGATGGAAGATATCCTGCTGTTCTGAGATGCAAAGCACAGGCTGTTGGGGGCATAATCCCCACGGACCTGATGTGGGCACAGGCTGTGAACAGAGACACAGTTTTACTCTCCACAGCCAAGCGACACCTTAGAGTCATTTTCTCAGTCTCTCTTCATTGCCACAGAGATAGGAAAATAAATAATAGGAGAAAAAGCAACAATTGATGGATCGTGATTCTTAAAACAAAAGAAAAAGCAAAAGAAAGAATTACTTTATTTTGAAAGAAAGAAACCAGTTCTAGATAACTTTCCTCCAAGATTGAAACAAAAAAAGTAATCTCATACGACTATTAGGTCAACTTTGGCTTGTGGAGTTAGAAATTTAAAGTGTGATCTTAGTCTAGAAAACTACATCATGTGGTTGCACTGAAAGACCAAGGAATATGCACCAGATAAATGTTAAATAATTTAATTGGTAAGAAACACAGTAAAGCATTATTAATACCATAGTGAATCAAAACAACTTTGCTACTACTGCAAAGCTGATTAACATTGGTCTGTGAAAAAATCCAGGGCTTCTTTCCCAGTTCAGTCTTCACCCTTTTAACCCAGAGCTCTTTTTCCATCTGTACATGAAATATCTCAATTAAAAATATCCTATTTTTAGGGTGATTCCAAATTTAAATTTCTGGAACAGTGGTTGCATCCATACAATTATTTTTGTACAATCAAACTATTTCCAGTTAAAGCAAAAGCATAATAAATGCAGAGAAATGATAGACACTCCCAGTAATTATCCCTCAAGAACTTTGTTTTTGTGTCAGTTTTTAATCATGGCTCTGAAATATTTCAAAAATATAGAAATCAGATATAATTATTCTGAATAACTGATTAAAACTGTTTGAAAGAAAAAAGTAAAAATTTCCTTGTCTCAGTATTTATTCAAAGGCTGTAGACCAGGTTGATAAAAGGTACACAGTAATTTCTTAGTTGGACTTGCACTAGTCTGCCAGATGAGCCCTTTGACTCTAATGTTGTCCTTTTTATTTATATTTTATGAATTTTCCAGGTATAACCAGAAGCAGCATTAGAAATCAAACATACAACTTTCCCTGCTGTGACATACCGAGATAGTTAGATAAAATGTCTTCCCACTGCACAAAACCTCTCCACACTGTCCCCTTAGTTATATTCTGTGAGAGTTTCCCTTCTTCTCATTTATGTAGCCAAGACTCACATACACACATCACATAAATTATGGGGTGTAACTTAAAAATCTGATGAGTGTTTAGATATTTTAAACTCATTCTAGCAAAAGACACAATGCATAATTTTCCCCAAAAATATGTCCCCTCTCTTTGAATATGTTTGTCCCACTGCCTTTGTCACTTCCTCAAACATTTCTGGAACTTTCGTGTTCTAGTTTTGCTATCCTTATCCTAAACCAATTAAAACTATGCACCTTTCATGGTCATTTTGACTTTGGAAAAGAGCCAAAAGTTACACAGTGCAACGTTCAGAGAATAAGATGGATGAAGACACATCAATGCTATAACAGTAGCATTCACTGTAATTTGTTTTTATCGTATCTTACAAAGACACTGCGGAGGACTTCCAGAACTGCTCACAGAAGTAAGAATTAGGACTGAGTGTTCAAAATGAGGGGACTATTTTGAGGTGAATTCATACCAATATATGCATCTTCTACTGTAATTTTAAAAACTGAACCATTCACCATGTTTTTTTTTTTTTTTACCACATTTCATTTGTAATGATTTCTACACAAGTTTCCAGGCTTATAACATTCCATTTCCTTCACCCAAAATTGCTTTCTACTCCTACTTCCCTATTTTTGCCTATCCTTCAAGATCTGCCATATACATCACCTCCTAATTCCTCCCTAACTTGTGTAACACCTTTAAGTTCATCCGTTTTGCCTCCAGCACGTGTCTTTCATTCAAACTCTTATTTTCCAGCATCACCACCCCTGTTTGTGAACCTGCTCTGATGGATGATATCTGCTTTAAATCAACAGTCACATCTTCTTCTTACTCCAGGGTTTAGATTTTAGTTTACACCTAACAGACACTCACATGTTTATTAAATGAGTTCATATATCTTTCTAATTTTAACAGCTTCTAGAATTATAAATTCCTGCAAGACATATGTTTTACAACTTGAGAATTTTAAGTTCTTAACAAATTCACATCAGGGTCATAATTCATACACCTCACTGACTAGTGGCTCTGAACTCCCAGTGGTATATGCTTGACTGTTCCATCTGGTAGCATAGGACAGCCCCACTGAGTGGTAGTCATGCAAGTACCAGCAGTAATGAGAGCCACTCAGTAGGACAGTCATGTGTGTACTAGTGGCTTAAGCCAGAGGGACCACGTTAAACAGAAAAAAATAACTCTGAAAACTTGAGCTGAATAGCCCATATCCAAACAATGAGGAAATACTGGGCCTTCCTGGCATAGTGCATTGGAAACTGGAAGATATATAGAAAGCTGAACTGTAAGCCATGCCCAGCTCAGGCTAGGATATCCCTATGGATAGTACACATGATACTGAAATTAACTTGTAATGACACCTTGAAATTTAGTCGTACCATTGTATAAGATAGCTGTTTTAATGAACACACAAAGATGTGATGCAAGATGAGTTAGAAAGAACCTGAAAAAGATATCATCCAGTCCTTTAGCTCTCTTTCCCATCTGCATATCATTACCACTAACTATATATTTCAAGTTGTACAGCTAGATTACTCCCTCAGACATTCAGATTTATTGATCTGAGGTACGGATGGTTATGCGAGTTTTTTTAATTCTTCCTACACCTGAAATTAAGAATCAGTGATTTAGTTCAACTTTTATTTTATAAATAAGAAAAGTGAAGCCTAGTAATGTGAAAAGACTTGTGAAAGTAACTAAACATTAATTATCATTTTGTCAAGTTTTGAATCAGCACAGATTTCACATATCAGTTAATTTATTAGTGAAAACTTCCTTGACAGTGATGTCAGGATAATATTGGTTGATTGATAAATCAAAATTGAAAGAATTTTTAAACAGAAAAAAAAATGTTTCCACCTGTTTTTAAATTTTTATGGAATCACCAAATTCATAAATTATACTGGGAAAAGATGGATACATCATTTTTCCTGCCAGAATCTCACTTAGCATGCGGTCTGTTCAGACAGCAGTGATCTATACATTCCATCCACTCTAAAATGTCCAGTGCAGAAGGTGGGGAGGGGGAGTAAGTGCTGACCACTGGCTCACGGCCAGCTTCATGCCCTGAGCCAGCACAACAAAGAAGGAAAAGGATAGAGCACAATTGCTCATTCAGAGCCTTGTTTGCCCTCAGCTCTCTGAAGGCAAAGGAGAAACATGGGCCTGTATAGTTATGCTTTATTGTTTCCCATGCCCTTGAGACCAACAAGACCAGAAAGGTCTCCTGACCTGTAACGTGGTGAAAAACATACACAAAAATGCAGCGCACCATCGAGTTCCTCTCTCTTTGGGTCTGTTAACCATCAAAAAGCCCAAATATTACTCTACAGTTAAACAATATGTTCAACTGGCTCTATTCAACTGGCCCTTTAAATAACTGACTTTACTTTTAATTATATGTTACATATCTTTCACTAAGTAGTGAAATAATTAAAATGTAAGTGAAGAGCAAGTCAGTATCTGTCTCTTCCTGGGGTTTGTATCCCCTCCTCTAGGTGACCAATGTTAACAATCCCATGGTCAGCCTCATTTAGCTTTCTCTCCATGCACATTAATGAGGCATCCGATAGCAGACAGCAAGGATCAGACAGACAGATACAGAGATGGTTTGCACTTACAAAATTGGTACTAAGTTACCTCCATGGATGAAAAGAAATCTCCCTTCACAGTACATTATGAAACTCTTTCAAGACAATAAGTCTTACTTATTTGGGGGAAGCTATATAATATTTCATAAACTGAATACAGCGACACTGGCAAAAATCTAACAAAAAATTCTCACTAAGCTAAGTTATGTTTTAATTGACAAGGCTCAAGAATGGCAAACACAAACGTCTCAAACTTGCTGATGTCCTAAGGGATGGTTTTCTTCAGGCATATGGCTACTGTCTACATTTGATTTTGCATTTTATTTCACTAGATATTGCTGGAAACAGAACTATGTTCAAAAAGTACACTCCTTCAACAGATATCCTCGTAGCAGAAGTTTGTTTCCCTTAAAACATTTATAAATTGTCACATATCGGACTTCCTGTCCTTTTTTTATCCTCCATTGAACACAGTGTGGAAGAGACTATTTCTAATTCTGACCAAAGCTAATTATCTGGAAAAGCATTTGAGAGGAATCTTATTTTCAAACAGAGATTTTCTCTGTGGAATGTCTCCAGCCACGTTTCTTTATTTAATGACATGTATTGATTTTTTTCTAGCCCTAAAGTCAGTCTACACATAATACAGAGCCCAAATTAAAAGCAGGGCCTAGCACACTGTTTGAAAATATCTGTAGAACAAAGGTCAAATGTGCAGTTCGCTGGTTAATGGCCTGAGGCAGAGTTAAGGTTAATGTGGCACTAATGAGCAGGCTCGCCCCGCAGGGAGACCTGACCACAACTGTCAAACAGCAGCCGATTAAAATGTCAGTCTTCTGCTCCGCAGAGGAAATATATAATTACATATTTCCAGATAAGAACTCTCTTTTTTCCTGCTCTTCTGGATCTATATTTAATCATTTATCTTTATCCTCACCTAAGTCATTCTCTTTGACAAAGTATTTTTAGATTTGTATTCTACAGCAATAATATCTCTCTCTGCAAATGCTTGAACATAACTAAATGTACGTAGTTCGAAGGGCTGAAGTGAGACTTGACGTCCCTTCATGGTCCCAGAGTGATAGGAGGAGAGTGTGGATACTTCCCGTACCAGGCATGTTTATCACTAGCATAAGTGTATTTCAATTACATTCACTTATATTTCATTTAAAAAGTGAACAAAGTATTTGTGCAAAAGGGGAACTTAGGGAGTCTGCTTTCTGAAGTGAAACCCACTGCTCATTAGGGCAACTGTGACCTAAGGTCCCATCTATTCTCAGAGACTTTTCCCCTTTGCTTAAGTGATCCCAGGTTTTGCTTTCTTCTTAGGAAGTCTCCTTGTTCATGAGACGTGATCGCTCCTCATTACAGGACCAACTGTTATTTGTCAGCACAGAGAAAGGGGTTAAGACTAGGTGGTAGTGTGAGAAATAACAGGGAATATAACGGGCAAGAGAAAGGAGCAAGAGTCCAGAAAATATATCCTCAGACACCTTTCACAGAGGTATCTACTCACACAAGTGCTTCATGCTGAGCACTTTTATAATTCTGTACGAGCCTGGAGCTGCAGATCCATAGCCATTTATACAATTAGGATAGATACTTCTATTCCTTACTTTTTAGGAGACTTCCAAACCCAATATATTACCATTAATGTCTCAGGACAAAGCATCTTTCTGAAAGCATTCTCCTATAAAGTGATTTAACCCTGTTGTCAAAACTAGGATTTCAAAACTGCCTCTCCTATCATTGACTCATGTTGTAAAATTGTACCTTAAAAAGCACCAACTCCATTCTCCATTAAAAAGGATTTTAAACACTTTAAACCTTTTATGAAAATAAACACTTGAACAGAAATCCAGGATTTAAAACACATCAGATAGTAGTAAGGAAACTGATGATCCATTTAAAAAGAGATGGAACATAATTTCTCTGCCTCTTAACTTTTTGTTCATCTTATTTAAAATGTGCAATTAATGGTTCCATTCTACCAGATTAAAGACACAGAATATGTTCTTCATTATTGGCTCAAAACTAAAAAACAAATCAAATCACATAGAATATTTGAATATCCAATTATTTTAATGTTGTTTACACAAAGAATCATTATTGTATCTGTTTCTTTGTATTCATTATATTACTTCAAACCTTGTGCACCCCTTTCTTTTTCAGTAATATAGTCTCTTTGTTTACCAGCACTTTAACAAGAATCATTATGGTTTAGGGAACAAAAACATAATCCAGATAAGGTTTCTCCCTCTTAGCATTAGCAGACCACTAATAAAATATTTTACTTATCTTTCAATGGATTAAATTCTTTTTTGTTGAATTATATTTTACTGTTATAGTCAGATATTCCTAGTTACCTCTACTCATAAATTTATTGAATTGATGGATACATCTATACAAGACCAATATGGAACTGGATACAAATATTAGTGATTCTTGGTCCCATTTGCTCTCCAATTTCCCCTAGCATCTGTATTTTCAGATTTTTTTATCTTCTAAGTCAAATACTTGTGTCTCTATACTCTGAGATAAAGATGGGTTTTGGGGTCAGGAAATCTATAACTAACAGTGTTCAGACATGATAGGCTATTTTAGACTTTCATTTTATTCCATTCTAATATTTGTCATTGTGTAAACTGTTATCTTTTATATTACTTGAGATTCATGTATTATTTTTTCCCAATTTCTGAGGAGAAGTTAGAATATTCCTGTCCAGGGTTGAGTAATGTAGTCTTAGAATGAATATAAAAAACCCAATGTCTCTGTCTTGTGGGATAACCCACTCTCAGTATGCAGTTCTTCAGCTAGCCTGGGGACACCTGGGGAGAAAAGCCAGCTTTGTCATGTCCACTCAACATGCAACTGATTACAAACACCAGTGATTCAGTCCTGTCTGCCCTCCATTTTCCCCTAGCATGTGGATACATCCTTAACACTCTGTGGACACCATTTAAGTTTCAAGAAATATTCTTTTCCAGGCAAAACAAACTGAAGCACAGCGCTTCCTATTCTTGCTGTGAATGGAGAAAGCAGGATGCTTTCAAATTCAGTGAATTTCACAGTTAGTCCATGCAACTGGCTGTGACTTCATCTTGATTTAATCTCTAATCACTCTATGAAAATGTTAGAAATAATTTGACATGCTCATTAAAACTGCCAAATTCAAATTGTCGTATCGCCTTGAGGGAACTAGATTTGAGTTTCTTTTCGATTCTTCAAGCTACTTCCTTACTTTCAAAAAAAGAAAAAAGAAAATCCTTTTCTACAGAGAAATACAGAAAATATGCCCTCAGGTATGTTATTTGGGAAGAATTTCATTCACAGTTTGGTTTCCGTGGTGGAGGGACCCTGGGAGCCATAGAAACGAGCGAACCCCATAGTCACTGTACAAACACTATTGGAAACTCCTCCTACATCTTGTTTGGGAAAACTGCTCCTTGCAAATAGAAGGGTTCTGGACAACCAGTTAGAAAAGTGTCCAATTTAAAAGCCATTCTTCCTATGGCTTGGAAAAAAAAAATGTATCTTATTACTTTTACTGTAGTGAGAACTTAGAGAAGATTTATTTCTCCTCACAGTATCTCAGGTTTCACTTCCTCAGTACTACAGACATCGCAGATTATCATGAGGACCAACGCTTTATGAAAGTAGTGAAATTCAAGGAAGGTACATTAAATTTCATGTTCTCTGAAATAATCTACTCTTATCTAAGTGCACAGCCTTGGCGAGTTCTAATTGCAGCCATCAATACTTATGGAAAATTTCCTACAATTTTCAGTAATTGTCATTATGAAAACAAAAAGTAGGAATCTGTTGGATACCAATTATATGTGCATATTTTGCATGTGTGAAACCAATTTCCATTTATACTCCATACCAAGCAGTTGAAACTAACTTCTTCCAAGCCAACAATGTTCCACTTTTCATTGTCTGCCCTCAGTTTAAGATACTCCATGAAATGACATTTAAGTTTTTCCTGAATACCTAGAATAAAAGAACAAACTCATTTTCAAGTCTTATGTTTAATACTAGTGTCAAGTGGAGCAAACTGCTTTCCAATAACCACACAATTCTGCATGTATCTGTTTATGAACTTTCTGTTTCTGGAAGTGATTTCTCAAATTCTCGGTGGGAAACATGGTTCCTCAAGGTTTTGAATCACTCAACTAAAGTTTTGCCATCTGCTCGCTCTGCCTCCTGGCATTTACTCTTCCTGTATGCCTGGCCTTTGACCCCTGGAGGTCCTGAGCCTCATTATTCCTGCAGGTCTTGACTCTGGCCTTCCGTGAACCCACCACTCTCTCTGAGCCTGCTCTGGCCTCGCCTCTGCTGCCCTCACTGGAGCTTTGCCTTGGCCTGCTGTGCCCCGGAAGCACTTATTACCACCACTCACTAAGCACTGTTTTAAATTAAGCAGAAATTTTCTCATTGAAGGAAACATGACCTTTATTTAGTAAATAAAACCTGCAGGTAATAAATAACAGTGGTGCTCAAAGAAGCACTACCTTCCTTGTAGGAAATGGGCTGTAAACTGCTTTCTTCGGTACTCTACATTAAATTTTTCTCAAAGAGTTTACTTTTTTCTTGATCTATGAATATTATCATATGAAATATTTGAATTTTCAAAATACCATTGAGCACAATATATCTGAGTACTGACTTACCATAGGAGCAAACACATAAATGCAGTACTACTATATCAGGAACTTTAAAAATTAGCTCATTTTGGTTTCATTATTGAAGCGCTATGATAAATAGGATAGGATAATGTAACTATGAACGCATAGTTAAGTTGACTTCCCCCATTTATGATGAACCTATTCTACTTTGGTTATAATCCTAAATAAGATGACATCTTCTTCCATAATATAGGGATAAATTCTTCCTTATATTAAATGAATTATCTTGAAAACTTCACTGTGACTGTGTGTATGTATTTGTGTGTGTATGATGGATGGGATATTAATTTGTTATATTCCTGAATTAGAATTATGCTTTACCTCATTTGTCACCTTAAACTCTCACAATTTCAAAAGTCCTCCTTAGTTTCCATTCTCAGTGAATAACATTATTTTTCCAAGTGAATAGATTCTCATTCAAATAACAATAAATACATTAGAATAAAACAGAAATGTTTGATGATACCCTGTTCCAATTAAGTTCCAAAGATAAAGCTGGAGGAAAAAAAACTCATAAGACAATTTAAATTGTTTTGTTTTAAAAACATTTAAAAATTGAATATTTCTCAAAATTGTCCTTTCCCCACTTGAGATTGAAATTTATGTGATATTAAAGATACCTTATTTTTATGAAGCACCTATGATAGTCTCTGTGTCCAAAGACTATACACCCAGTAATGCAGTGAATCCCTTTCATCACACATTCTTCCATGAGAGGCTCAGCTAATTGGAATGCTCCCCGTAGAACAGATGGGGCCCTGGTGTTGAGGCTCTGCCTTAATTTATTGTCCTGGGGTTTTCCTAATTACCCACTTAATTGGCACAGCCACACCACTTTGAAATAATAATGTACAGCTAATTATCACCGATTTAAGCTTGCTAATAGCGTATTCTTACCAGCTAACTTCAAGAAATCAAGCAGGGAACAGGAACTGCCACAGGGAAATTGCTCTGTCTGGGATAGTTTAGACAACTATATGAGTACAACGTCCCAAATGGCTGTGTAGTTTGCTTTCTGCCCAAAAAGGAAAAACTAGGGATGTTTCCTAAGCTGTTTAAAGGTGCAGTTGCACTTCCTGGCCTTGAAGATTTCTGCAGTTGGCAGGTAGCAATCATCAGCCATCTTCAATTAGCTGGCTCTTAGCATGCTATGCCAAGAGACAGAAGAAGATTAGGCTTGAACCAGTACAATTACATTTGCAAAATAAAATCAAAATAATACAACTCTGTGGCATAATTCCCTTCTTCTCAAATGGAAAGATGATTTGCATAATGCACAAAGAACCTTAGCACATTCCTCATTCAGGAGCATATTTTAATAAGTAAAATGTCCTTTTCCAAATGTTACAGTAAATAAAAAGCCAGACCCTAATAGAGGTTTTCTATAAAATGAATATAAAGAAAGAAGAGAAAGACAAGCCAAAAACTGCCTAGGAACTTGGGGTTAGGTAGATGTCTGTATTTAGGGTATCTTACTATCATTTGTATTAGGTTACACTTGTTCTGCATTTATTTTGGCACTTCTTAGAAGGCAGATATCTCTTAGCCAGATTCCATAAAAACAAAAATTTGGAGAATCACAAGGACCTCTTTGAAAGAGTCCTCTTAAAGAAAAAGGAAAGGAGGAAAACAGGAGAGGGAGGAAAGAAATGAGTCAGGCAAGGACTTGGCTGATGAGAGACCACCAGTAGTACTGACGTGTGGCTTTCAATATTCATTTGTTCTCACTACCCCAAAGCAAGAGGCAGGACTCTCAGACTGTTCTGTCAAGTCAGTCATTGCCTGGGAGTCGAACCCTCTCCTCCAGGTAGACAGGATGCATAATGTCCAGCCTCTATCATGACTCCCAGCAATCTATAGTCTCTTCCATGGTCATGTATCTGTATTCATTCTCAAAACAATTCTAGAATGAAAAGATATGAGCTGTCCAGCCTGTAAATCATAACAATGACAGAGTGGCATTTCTGAGGCTAAATCATAGGACTGTAGGTTTTGCCCTACCCTCTCCTAGACATTTACCCTGAAAGAAGCCAGTCATGTGCCATTGGAACACTCAGGAAGCTCTACAGAGAGGTCACTGTAACAAGAAACTGAGTTTTCTTCCCAAAATCCACATCACTGAACCATCTCTGAGACAATATCCCAGGTCTGGAGGTGACTGAAGCCTTCTTGACCACAAATTCCATAGGGACAGCCCAAAACCTCAGCTAATCAACTCCCAAATTCCTCACCCACTGAAAATTTCATAACATGTGCTGATTTTTGCTTTAAGCACTGTTTGAGAGTGATTTGTTAGGTAGCAATAGATAAGGGCTACAGATGGTTCCTATTTATTGAAGACAATTTCCCAGAGAACAAGAAGCCCTGAGTTATCAGCACTGAGGATACCACAGCCAGGAGCAAAAGGGGGGCCAGATTCAAGGAAGAGATTTGAGAAGCAGCTGTGTCTACTACCTCAGTTATCACTCATTCCATTTGGTCTATGAAAATTTCTGTTCCATGGTCCTTGCACTGAGGGTTAGGTCTGGAATTTAATCATGGCTTGAATGTTTATAGTTATTTTTTCTAAAGACAGTTTGACAAAAATCCAGAATTGTGGGCCTAGTGAAAATATTCTTCAAAAATAAATATTTTACAGACTAACAAAAGCTAAAGGAATTAATTGCTAATAATAATCATTGAGGGTTGGGGAGTAGCTCAGTGTCAGAGTGTTTGCCTATTACGTGGAAAGCACTTGAGTGGATCATGAGCACCACAAATTAATAATAATAATAATAATAATAGTAATTAAAGAAAGATATACAGCATTAAACTAAAAAGAAAATTATTCTAGACAGACCCATGAAAGCAAGGGAAGTAAGCACCAAAGAATATAATATGCCAAAATAAAGATAAATAGTGACTATTTAAAAATAAAAGCAGTAATAATATCTCTAGGGCTGTGAAAACATTAGTACATGTCAGATACTTGTTGATACAACAGCATAAAATAGGAACAGAGTAATGGAGCAAATATGTTCTCAGTCACTTCCATTCAGTGAAGTGAATGTTATAGTCCAAATTAAAAATGCATACTGTGATTTCATAATAAACATTAATAATATAATAAAGATAAATCAAAAAAGGATAAAAGCAACAAATATTTCTTTAGTTCAAAGCACCCCGAGAATGAAGGAATAAAGAAAAAGGACAAGGCATAATGAAAAAACAAAAAGCAAGATGATAGTCTAGGACCAGATCTGTTCAGATAATATGCACAATAGATATCTAGACACATACGAACTTTCAAAGCTGAACGAAGAAGATAAAGAAATGTTAAACATCCCAATACCAATCTGTGAAATTGAAATTATAATAAAAAACCTGCCAACAAAGAAAAGCCCTGGTGCTGATGGCTTTACTACTGAATTCTATAAAACTTTTAAAGAAGAGTTAGTGCCACTGCTTCTCAAACTCTTTAGTGAAACTGAAAGGGAAGCAGTACTCCCAATTCATTTCTGGAAGCAACCATTACCTTGATTCAAAAAGCAAAGAAAGACCCAACCAAAAAAGAAAACTACAGGACAATAACCCTAATGGACACTAATGCAAAAATCCACAACAAAATACTAGCAAATGAAACACAGAGAATCATCAAAAACTTCATCTACCCTGACCAAGTTGGATTCATTCCAGGGATACAAGGATGATTCGACATATTTAAATCAATAAATGTAATTACACTATGTTAACAGACCTCAAGAACAAAAGCATATGGTCATCTCAATTGATGGAAAAGAAGCATTTGACAAAATACACCTATTCACATTCAAAACCCTACAGAAAATTGGAATAGATGGTCTTTATCTCAAACTAAAAAAAGCTATCTATGAGAAACCATCAGCCGGCATCATACTAAATGGTCAAAAACTGAAACTTTTCACAATAAGATCAGGAACAAGACAAGGATGTCCTCTCTCACCACTTCTGTTCAATAGAGTCCTAGAAATATTAGCCATATAAATTAGGCAAAAGAAAGATATAAAAGGAATAAAGATAAGAAAAGAAGAAGTTAAATTGTTATTATTTGCTGCTGGCATGATACTCTATATAGAGGATCCTAAAAACTCAAAAAACTGCTGGACCTAATTGCCAAATTTAGTAGCATATCTGGATATGAGGTCAGTGCTCAAAAATCAATAGCCTTTGTATAAACAAACAGCAGACCCCCTGAGATAGAAATCGGGAAGTCTGTCCCTTTCACAATAACACCCCCAAAAATAAAATTTCTAGGCATCAATGTAACAAAGAAGGTGAAAGACATCTATTCTGAAAACTACAGCACTTCTGAAAAAGGAGAAGAAGATATCAAAAAATGGAAAGACATTCCTTGCTCTTGGGTAGAAAGAACCAATATCATCAAAATGACTATACTCTCAAAATTGCTATATAGATTCAATGCAATCCAGATTGAAATCCCAACAGAATATTTCACAGATCTAGAGAAAAAAAAAATTCAAACATTCATCTGGAACTACAAAAGACCAAGAATAGCAAGAGCAATTCTAAGCAACAAGGATGGTGTGAGGGTATGATCCTCAACCTGAAACTATACTGTGATAAAAACTTCATCATACTGGCAAGGTAACAGACCTGCGAACCAGTGGAGTAGATTAGAAGATCCAAAAACAACTGCAGATACACTGATCCACCTCATCTTTGACAAAGGAGCCAAAAATCCTCAATGGAGGAAAGATAGCCTTTTTAACAAAGGGTGCTGGAAAAACTGGGCTTTAACCTGTCAATGACTAAAGCTAGACCTAGCTCTTTCAGCATGTACCAAGCTAAAATCAAAGTGGAATATAGACCTAAACATTAAAACAGAAAAAATAAATCTGCTTCAAAACAGGTTAGGTAAAACTCTTGTAGACATTGGGGTATGGAAAGACTTCATGAACAAAAACCTCTATAGCAGGAGAACTGGGAGAAGAAATCAACAAATGGGATCTCATTGTATTAAAAAGTTTCTGCACAGCAATGGAAACCACTAACAGAGAGAGAAGTCAACCAACAATGTGGGGAAGAATATTTACCAGCTGTATTCAGACAAAGGGCTATTATATAGAATATATAAAGAGCATTTAAAAAATCAGCCCACTCAAACTTAAAGACCCAATTCAAAAATGAGCATCTGAAAAGAACAGATACTTTTCAGAGGAAGAAGTGAGAGCAGCTAAGAAGTATATGAAAAAAAGCTCCACATCACTGGTCATTCAAGAGATGCAGATGAAAATAAAACAGATTTCATCTCACTCCACAAAGAATGGCTACTATCTCAGAATTAGCCAATAGCAAATGTTGGCGAGGCTGGGGAGAAAAAAGAACCCTTCTCCATTGTTGATGGGAGTTAGATTGGTATAACCTCTTTGGAAATCAGTGTGGAAATTCCTCAAAAAACTAGGATTGGAGGTCCCATTTGACCCAGCCATTGCTCTGCTAGGTATATACACAAAAGAATTAAAAAATTTATATCACTGAAACATATGTGCATCCTTTTTTATAGCAGCTCAGTTTGTGATTATTAAATTTTGGAAACAACCAAACTGTCATCAACTGGAGACTGGATAAAGAAGATGTGGTTATTTTATAGAATAGAGTATTATTCTGCCATTAAAAATGATAATATTTAGTTATTCATACTCTAATGGATGTATCTTCAAGACTTCTTCATAAGTGAAATAAATGGGTTACAGATGTGTAAATATCATATCCTTCCTCTGGTTTGAGAAAAGGAAGATGTAAATGAGTTCTAGTATATATAGTTGATATTGTGAAATAGAAAATATTTAAAAGGAAAGAGGATGTAGGGGTAAATAACAAGGGAAAAAAGAATCTGATAGTTATAAAAAAAGGAAACCAAGCTTAGGTACATAGTGGGTGGAGGGTTGCAGGTTGGGTGGGGGAAAGGGAAAAAATGAAAATCAAGTCATGTCATGTTCTGGTACAAACTCTCAATGTTGAATGCAGTGATAATGTGTATTCACAATGTACCAATAAAGATTTTAATTTTAAGAAATGAACTAAACATTCTAAGACTGATTAACTACCACAATACAATACTGTTAGTTGGCAAAACAAAACAAAAGCAAGCCAAATAATACATCAACAATTGTTATGCTATTTTGTAGGATATATTGCTCTGAAATGTGACTGCAGAGACAAGAATATCCCACCCTAAACTATCATTCTTGGAGAAATTACATATATAGGTACTGTTCTGAATAGCTGCCCTTCTGTAAAGGAAATTTACATATTTTAAGGGAATTTCCATTAGTAAATAGGTGATTTTGATGTACTGTAGATTTTTTTTTTCAGTCACCATTTCATAGCTTAGTTCTATCAGCTCTAGGAACCCAGTCCACTATTATTTTGGAACTTAGGGTGCTGTCTGTACAGGCTCAATCTCTGGTGCATCCTTGAGCCTCAGATTTTGTGAAGCCTGTGACTGCATACATAACAAACAAGATTATTTTCTTGTTAGTTTGCTTTATTCTACTTTAATTTATATCCCAATCAAAAAGCACAGAGAGAGGAGGAAAAGCCATTTTATGACCCCATCAGGTATATTAATATAACTCAAAGGAAGTGAATACTAGAAGACTATATAAACTCTTCCTCCTTCACAAAAACTTACAACATTTTTTGGGGGGTGGTAAGGTGAGTAGGGCTATGGGAAAAAATGAGAATTAAGTTGTGTCTTATACTGGTACAAATCCCCATTATGGAGTGCAATCATGATGTGTATATTTAATGTACCAATAAAAATTAAAAAACTTACAACTCTTTTTAAGTTAACGGGCCATAATTCTAATAATTTTAAACAAAAAAGCTATACAATATGCTAAACATAAACTGTAACCAAATGATTCCAAAATACTATAACATTAAAAATGCATTTACAGTTGTTAGCAAACATGAAATAAATTCATTTTCATTTACATTAGTGAAGACACTGGTACTTTTTATTATGCCATTTTTATAATGGCTACAGAAATTGTATTAATCTACAGAAACTACTAAATTATTATTCTATAACTTTCTTTCAATAATTTAATTTGGTTCATATACTGGTATAAATTCTCAATGCTGAGTATGATCATGATGTGTATATGAAATATATCAATAAAATAAATATTAATTTTTTAAAAATAAGTGATAGATATTAATTGTCAATAACAGTGTTATCGTGAGATTTGCCCCAGATAAATAAAAATGAAAAAGTATCAAAAATAGAATACTAATTCATAGAAATTAACTCAGGAAATATTAACACATATTTTAGCTTCACTCTTTTTGCAAATCACACAAAGCAACTCTTGTTAATGATTTTGATGGGTCATTTATATATTCAGTCACTCTATCTTGTATAATAAATTTCATTTTAATTAATTTGTAATAGGAAATCTGCAGCAATATCTGGCCAATTAGATTTTATCTCTATCTGTATAGTTACTACATCTGCTGTGCATGATAATGAAAAATGATCTTAGCATATGAAATGACAAAAAAGATTATTAGAAATCTGAATATTATCAGCTTTCATCAAAATTTTGATGGAAGGACTACTAATAATTTTCTAATTAGGTTAGCATCATCTTAGAAAGCATTTTTATTTATATTTTAGAAGTGAGGGTGATAATACATACTAATATATAAATACATATTTATTTCCTAGCTACAATACAG
>PVIR01007720.1:0-59796 GCA_004026965.1 Petromus typicus | reverse complement strand
TTACATACAATAAAATTTACTGACTTTAAGTGTACAATTTGATGGTTTTGCAAAGGCATACAACTTTGTGATCACCACCATAATCAACATTTGAAACATTTTTAGTACTACAATATGTCCTTCCTGTCACCGAGTACATGCAATCCCCAATTTCTCTTGTGGCAACTAAGTTTTCTTTCTCTCAGTGTAAGTTCCAATTTGCAAGCCTCTCAGTATTTTAGTTTTACTCTATTGGACTAGGCAGGACATTGAGTACAATCGTGAAAGAAAATGCTAGCATTGTTATTTTACTTTCAACATTTTAAGGGCAGAACATTTAGTTCAGTAAATGTTCAGTGTGATGTGAGCTTTAATTTCTGGGTTTCCCTTTCTTTCAGATTATATTTTCACTTACTCAGTGGCACTTCTCATGACTTCTTTTATTACTGTTTGTATCTTGAGTAAATATTGCAATGGCTTTAAAGATTTTGTTTCATTTGCTATAATAATGGCATATACTTGCAGTGCTGTAATCCAGGAGAAAACATCGTCACTCAAAACACTTTTCCTCGGGATTTATACCTCTCAGGAAAATATTTTTCAGCTCTACTCCCAAAGCCGATAAAGTTCTATATTCTCATGACTTTAAACTGATGCTTCTCACTCCTGCAGCTCTTTTCTCTTGTTTTATATCCCATCCTTCAGCAGCACTACTCAGTGTGTGACACGCTCTATATCCTTTCTCCTCCTAGAATCTTGGAGAAATTCTCTCATCCTTTCTATAATCTAATAGAAAATATTAAATACTATAACTTCACTTTTTTATGTTAATCTTAAGACTCAGCACTGTCTAATTTTAAACCTATTAAAAGGCAGATCTGGCTCACAATATATAGACTTTTTATTCTAAATATAATCCTACTCTACTAGATAGCCTTCATTTTAAATAACATTGATTAGTGATCATCATACTATTAAAAATAAAATATAATCCCTTAGTGGACCTATTTTGTATAATCCTCAAGATATTCTTGATATAAAACCAAGACTTTTTGCAAAATATTTTTCCAAAATAATTTCAGATTACATCCCATATAAAATTAAGCTTTATTGACTATTTTGGTAAAATACTAATTGTATAAAATATTGTTCAAAATCTATCACTAATTATCCCCCCCCCCAATTCTGCTAATCTACTGTTTGTGGTCATGTCTTTCTTTTTCTTCTTTCTAGAAGTTTTTGGCCATGCTCCATTTGCTATTTTAATTTTAACAGGACAAATCCCATATGCCTTTTAATATAGTGAGTTAAATCTCCTCTTTGACTCCATTGAAAGTTGCTGGTACTGAAGGAGGTAATTATCACAGCTCATATAATGTTTCTATCAGATACTAAGAAAATAAAAATATTCCACATATAATAACAGTTGAAAAATTGTGTCAAAGTTATGTCTGATTGTGGGCCACAACAAAGCTGCAGTTTTTCTGCTCCAGGCTTCACAAGGTGTAAGGCAAAGCTTGAGCAGCTCTGTGTTTCCTTTCAGGTGTTCTGGAAATGAGTCTACTATAAAATTTTCAAAGGTGAGTTATCAAAATCCACTTTCATGTGGTTGTAAAACCAAGAATTCCATTTCCTGGTGGCTGGTTTAAGCGTAGTCCTTAGCCTTTCTGTACCACTCACATCTTTGGTTTTTGTTTAAGTTCATTTTCAAAGATGGAGATTAAACTATAGAAAAATTATTATTGTGCTATCTCATTGCTTCTAGGCTCTTTGGCTAAGATCAAGAGTATTGTGCCCCCTCACAGGACAGCATAAATTGATAATCCAAATATATGGCTGATACGTGAACTTTCAACCATAGTCTTATTTATATCCAAGACAGTACAATTTCTTCCAAAACACACTGCATTATAAATAATCTCAGTGACAGAATTATCTTTAGACAATGAAATCAAAGCTGATAATAAAGCTTTTTGGCATCTACTATATACTCCTTCAGCAGTTCTTAGATTAAAGTCAAAGAAACAAGATATTTTTTTTTTCATTCAAGTGAGTCTATTGGCTTAAGAACACTGCAAGGTTCATATTTCACAGAAGTAAGGGCAACATTTTTTAAAAAATGAGAGATATTTATTTATGACTATTATTTCTGTTTTGTTAAAATACTTGCAGGCATGAAATGATTTAGAGATACTTGATACATTTTGTGTTTGTATCTGATCAATTTTATTCATGCTCAGGATCCCCATGCCACTTCAGGATGTGCATGATGGACAAATTTAGGCATCCCTGACCTAGGCAATGATGCTAACAAACAATAATAATGGTGTACATAACTTGAACTTTGCCTCTATAAAACACTGTACTAAGCACTTTCATAACTACCATCTTTAATTCATTGAATAGTAGGCAGAGCTATGCTTCTGAATTCAAATATGAGGATACATTAACATGCTAAAATCTACCGAGTTAGTAACTATCGAAGTGAGCACCAACTCCCCCAACACACGAATACACATAGTATAGGTACAAAATCTACTTGTTTTAGGAACAGTTATTGTCTCTAGCTCAGACCTGGTACTCAGATGCTAATGACTAGAAAGATGTTATAATCATTACATGTAACTGGATTTAGAATTTCTAAAACTTCATTTTCTTTTATGAAATACTCACATTCATTTTCATTTCATTATGTGCTAGTTTCACAATGACATTGTGCTATTAACGTAGGCAGGACCTCTGATTATACCAATTTAGTTGAAATTGAAGCCATGATTAAGATATGTTGATAAGGCAAAACATAATAAATTACAAATTAAGTTATATCATCAGTTCTATAGATTCTGAGTGTCATGAGGGGCATTTTGTTAAAAAAGATGTTAAATGAGTTCTTGAAGGTTTGAAATATTTGAGACAAAACACACTGGCTAAACTCCAAGATATCAGATAATTGAACTCAGATCCTTTACTGAAAGTAATTAGGCCTAATTTGCATAGGTAAGGTCATTTGAACAACTTTCCGGTGGAAAATAAAGCTAATTGAGATTAATGACTCTTAAATATATTGCTACACTACTTAGCATATCAAGACAGCATTTCCCGGTGAACAGAAAATGCTTTAGAAATTCTCTTAGGAAAATAGGAGTAATATGCTTTTTATTTTTTCAATCAGTTTATCACAAAATAGTGTTATAAGTTTCCATAATACACATCATATTATTTCACAAAACAAGTTTGAAGAGAATTATAAACATGGATAATTTTTAAATTTCAAAACTTTCCTATACTTTCATTTTATTTTACATTCATTTATTTTTTCCTCTATATGCACATTTTTTTCTACACGTCTTGTGCATATTTGGCATGACTCTTTCCTTTTAAAAAATGAAGTCTCCAATGTTCCGAGAAATGAAGTTTCTTGTTAACAACTATACAACTAGTAAAAGTAGCATTACCAGGATCTTAATCTAGGTCTTACCACCTTTGAATCTATAGGAAATACTAAATGAATAAGACAGGAAACATGCAATTACCTAATAGATTACCTATTATAAAGAAACATTCTCCTTAGTTTATTTTTTTATTCTGTATTTCTTAATAAGTAGAAACAGAAGCATTAGATTCATTTGTTGTAGCCCCTACAAGTTATGGACAAAGGAAGCCACAATTTTTAAACAGATGTATCAAGATTTAACTATGTCAAAAAATCTAGTATCAATTATTGAAGAGAAGGAAATATAGTTTCTCTTGCTACAGTATCTGGGTACATATTACCTTTCTGTAAACTGGATTCATGTTTTTTAATTGAAATCTTTATTGGTACATTACATGTATACATCATGATTGCACTCAACAATGAAAATTTGTACCAGTATATGACATAACTTAATTCTCATTTTTTCCCATAACCCTACACACTCTACCACCCCAACCACCTATATACATAAACTTTGTTTATTTTCTTTTTTGTTATAATTTCATTATTTTTCCTCCTTTACTCTATTTCACTAAACTGAATTCTTTATCAATGCTTTTGATTAACTGACCTGTCATGAATTCATCATATTGCAAAGGCAATTGAAAAGTAATGAAATGTGTAAAACTACAAATTCCCCTCTCTCCTAGAACAATATAGAGAAGCACTGAAATCAGTGTGACTTAATAATTAGAAATTAAAAGAAGACTGGGCATATAGCTGCTCCCCTGTCATGGGCTGAGTTGTGTGTCTCCTCAGAGTTCATATGTTTCAGTACCTCACAATGACACCATATTTAGAGATAAAATCTTTGAAAAGCTAACCAGTTCCTTCCTTGGTAATTAAAGTATTTGCATTGCAGCACTAACATAAGACTTAGAATACTGTAACAGTGTTGTTGGTAGTATTATACCTATAGGTATTTTGGAAGACATATCTGAAAATAACATATATCATCTGTGATTCCTATGATAGCATAATGATGACCACTAACTAGTATGTCTTAAGAACTCAAGGCATTTGGTAAATTAGATTGACTTAATTCAGATAGATATCTTACTATTCATCTGCTTAGGGAAAAGAGGAGAAAATGAGAATTTAATTCAATTGTCAGGATTCAAATAACTCTGTGTTATGTACATCATAGGGTTGCAGATTTAGCTCAGTGGCACTTGGACCTGTCTTGCAGGCCCAAGGTCCTGAGTTCTAATTCCCAGTCTCCACCACACACAAAAGGCTAAATATATGGTTTTAGATAGATATACACTTTGGATTTAGATATATGAAGTATGGCTTGACTGTAGGATATTCATACCCCTGCTGAAAAAAGCAGAAAAGAGTGAATGATTCTCTGAAATTCAAAGGGCTATTTCCATTTTTCAAGCTGATTTTATTGGTACATTTTATACAGACAATATGATCATATTTAACACTGAGAACTTGTACCTATACATGACACATTTTGATTCTCATCTTTTTCCCTTTACTCTGCCTTCCTTACAACACTTACCCCCTATGTACACAAATTTTGTTTCTGTTTTTTAAGATTTTTTCTTTGCCCTCTTTACTTCTCCAACTCACCCTTTCCTGTTCCTTTTGCATATTTTATTCCTATTTCCTATTACCTATCACACATTTTGGCATTGTTTCCTCTTGTAATTTGGAAGAATGGTCAGATACAAAAGGGGAAATGTATTTAATGTCATTATGGTTTTTCAAAATAACTCCTGATCTTTTTCAAAATATTATATTATCCTGTTTAGCCTGTTCAAGACAATGTCTCTTCTTTTTTCACATTAACTTCAGGTGATAGGACTAGAAATTTTGAGAACAATCCCACAAAATTCATGCTCCATGCCTCATTGATATGACACTGATATAATAGCTCCGCTACCACTTTTATTAGAATTCTAGACAAGAGGCCTTATTTTTTTTTTCCTTTTCTTTCTTTTTTTTTTTTAAATAGGAAGGGATTTATTTGGTTCATAGTTCTTAGAGGTTTATTCTATAATTGGCCAACTCCAAGGTAGGGATGATAGACATGGCAGAGGAGAAACAACATGGTACAAACAAGACAGCAAAGGTAACAACAAAGGGCTATCAGTGTCTTCCTACCCCTTTTATCTTATCCTGGCTACTTGGCATGAGGACCACTCACACCCTGCATCCCAGCACTATTGAGGCTTTTATTGCCTCATGAATCAATCTGAATTTCACACACTCTTCACGTGTTACATGTGGTTTTACAGGATTGCCTGACACAAATCATTACATTCCCTCTTGGCCCCTTAAACACTCATGTGCATTGCTTTATCCAAAAGACATTTAGTAAATCTCAAAAGCCCTAACAGTTTCAGAATTTCTGAAAAGTTCATGTCAAAGTTTCCTCTGAGTATTAAGGCAAACTCTTAGGTGAAAACCCCTATATAAATGAAAATCAAATGCTTCCAGCATACAAAGGCAGAAGATAGACATTCTCATTCCATTAAATACAAACAGGAGGATGCAAAGAATAAAATCAAGTAAGTCTCAAGCTCAGCAGTGCAAACATTCAATTCCAAAATTCCAACTCTAGCATCCAAAGCAGTGGTAGTTGTGAATTCGAAAGGGATGGATGACTCTGCCCTTCTGGCACTTCTGGCGATATAGCTTCCAAAGCTTCTCTCTTGATTGGATTTTGCTTCTTCCTTGCATCTTTCCTGAGATAATCCATGCTTTTAGCTTCTCCAGACTTCTGGAATCTCCACAGAACATTTGGCTTCATACTCAGAGCTTACACACTGTCCAATGAGGAGCAGCACACTGTCTGACTTCTCAGGCTTTCTTAAATCTAGTTGGAAACTTTCCTAACTGCATAAGTCTTCCATTCTTTATATACCTAAAACCAGCATCTTGTGGATAATGCCAAGGTCTGTTACCAGCTGGAGCAATAGTAGCAAGTTTTACTCTTTTAGCTGTAAGAGTCAAACACCTATGAACCAAATCCCAAGAAAAACTTCATGAAGCTGCCATTTTGGGATAATTTCCCTAGGCTGCTTTTTTGAAACATCTCTAGGTTGCCACCATTTAGAACTTTCTTAGGGAACCATATCCATAGAAATTCTTTTTGGAACAATTTCCTTAGGATGCAGTCATTTTTTTTTTTTTTTAAGTTTTTTGAGAAGAGTCTTGCTTTGTAGTTCAGGCTGGCCCTGAACTAACTATGTAGCCCAGGGTAACCTCAAACTCTCACCAATCCTCCTGCTTTTGCTTCCCAAGTGCTGGCATTGCAGGCATGGTATGTGGTACTGGGGATCAAACTCAGGAGGGACCTTGTATTTGCCATGCAGACATTGGAACCACTGAGATAAATCCCCAGCCTCATCCTGCCATTTTGAACAACATACCTAGGCTTCTTGCATTTTGGAACAACTTCCTTGAGTCACTTCCATTTTGAATAAACTCCTTTATGCAAACCACTTTGGAACAACTTCCCAAGGCTTCTGTTTTAGAACATCTTACATAGGTCATCATTTTGGAGAAATATCTCTGGGGTGCAATAGAGAAACAATTTCCATAGGCCACCACCATTTTCAAATAACTTCCCTAGGCTTCCACCACTTCCCTAGGCCACCATTTTGGGTTAACTTCCCAAATCCTCCATCTTGCAACAACTTTCCTAGGCTGCTATCATTTGAATAAGTTACATAGGCCACAGCCATTTTGGAACAACTACCCTAGGCCTCTACATTTGAACAATTTCCCTTGATTTTCACCATTTTAGACTATTTTAGGTTCCTGCCATTTAAAACAACTTCCCTAGGCTCTTGCCATTTTGAGAACTTTTTACACTGCTGCCATTTTGGAACAATATCTCAAGGGGGCTATTTTGGAACAACTTCCTAGGCTGCCATCATTTTAGGAAAACTTCCCTAGGCCATCAATTTGGAACAACTTCCGAAAGCCTCTGTTTTGGAACAGCTTCCCTTAGTTGCTTCCATTTGCAAATAACTTTCTTAGGCTGCTACTGTTTTGATAGAACTTCCCTACATTGCCATTTTAGAACAACCCTAGGCCATGACCACTTTAGAAAAACTTACATAAGCCATTACCATTTGGGAATAACTTTCTCAGGCTGCTACCATTTCAGAACAACTTTCTTAGCCCTCCATTTTGGAACAACTTTCCAGGCTCCTGCCATTTTGGAACAACCTCTCTGGAGGCTTTTTTTCTGGCAGCTCTTAGAAATGTATAGCTGCTAGGGAATTATTTTTTAAGAATATATAAAGACACAAGCAGCAGCTAATTAACAGAACATAATAGAAAGATTGTCAAATGAGTGATTTAATTATTTAATGAAGTGATGATGCATCCACATCTGTAGGTTTTCAATGAAACAGAATTATTCACTGGTCTCTTAGTTTTTATAAGTTTATTACATTGTATTTTATTACACAAGAGTACAATGAAATTATCTCAGTTCTATAAATGAATAACAATCACATAATAGGCAATATAATGCTAATGTACCAATTTCTACATGAATGTTTTTAAGGGATGCTCAATAGAGTAGGCATATAAAACAATAGCAACAACCAAAAAAAACCCATATACTTTAGAAATAAATCCCTCAAGATTAACAGTAAGAAGCTTTTAATGATATAAATATAGCTTCTGTCTAAGACAGAAATGAAACAAGTAAGTTGCTTGCCCACCCAACTTTCCAAAGTATTTTACTGAGCAAGGCTGCAGAGTAAAGTGGTTCACAGTGGGACAAAACTACATTCCACTTGTAAAATTACAAATATCCTCACTTAGGCAATATTGACCCTATGGAGAATCAGGAGATGGGGCAAAACTACGATCAACCAATATGATTACAATATGTATAGTCACTTAGTTAATATTAATTAGATGGTAATCAGATGGAGATACTAAGGAACTAATGGGCTTGGAAGGTTTTAGTCCCCATCCAAAGTGATTGATACCTATTTAAAATATATGCAAAGTATGTGGTTGTAGTAGTCTCTTTCTTCTTATAATGCTCACCTTCAATGTCAATTATTTTCTGTGTTCTGGGCCCAGTCTGTTACCTTCCTTATACTATTTTCTAAACATTTTTCTGTGTACAATAATATTATGAAAAGCTACTTGACAATATATCAAGAGATTTATTCAATAGATCTTGAAAATGTGTTCCTCCTGTCTAACAGAAACTTTGTATTCTATGTTCAACATTACTCCATTCCTATTCAACCCGTGTCTCTTGTAGTAAGCCTTTTGATCTCTACTTCTATACATCCATTTTTTTTTTCTTTTAGATTCCACAAATCATATGGTATTTATCCTATGCCTGGACATTATAGATTATTTGCTAATCAGGAATAAAGTTTCCAATTAAATAAAATCATTCCTCTAAAATAGTTCACAATGTTGACAATTATGCATGAATTATGAAAACCATGACATCATGAACAACTAAACTGAGGAATAATTGGAAAAGATTCAAAAAGGGCATATGTATAAGAAAAAAAATAATAGAAGAAACTTAATAAATGATGTATATTAGGAGAAAGTATTTTATATAGATAAAGAAGTTCAGAAATTTATCATAAAAAAGTTTTTACAAGTTTCTGAACATCAAAACAATCCAGACCTATGAACTTTAATTATGGATAATAAGTTTTAAATATTAGAGATAGTGTTCTTTACATAGCTACTAAATACATACATATATATATATATATATATATATAGTCTATGCTTTTATATTGTTTGTTTCTAAGGAACAAATTAGTTCAGTGTTTTATATGACTAAATGAAATAAAATATTTATAATAGGTCAAAAGCTATTTCATGGAAATTATTTTAATTAAGGAGTATAGAGTTACATTTTCAATAATTTTATTAGTTTCCTTAAGATAATTTTTATAATAGATTTTTAATTCTGTAGCTTCAATATTTTGATTTCATTATATTAACTGTTACAATGAAACTTCGTATGTCCTTCAAAATTCAATTTGTCTCTAATTAAAATGTGTTTGCTTACTTTAATGGTTTAACTAATTGGTTAATTAATTACTTGTATTCCTCCTCCGGGGTTGCTGGAACTTTTTCAGTGAATCATTGGGCAATTTGAAACTGTGCTCCATGCAGATCTCTCAAGCACTTTTTTCTTTCAAACTTCATGTAGTGGTCTACTGGAGAGCAGTCTACAAAAACAATAATTTATTCTATTCTGAAAATTTGGCATTTATGGTCTGAACTTTTGATAATTTAATTAAACATAATCATTTTAATTGATCACATGATACCTGTATACCTTGCTTTGTGTTTTTCTTTACAACAAGTGTAGCTTTTGCAGTGTTTTATTTGTCAAAGTCGTGTTAGATGTTTGAAATAAATAGTTCTCTGAATATTTGAGTTTTCTTCCAAGTATATAAAAACTATCATTCTTTTGCTTTCATAAGCATCTTGCATTTATAAGACTAAATTAGATTAATGGAGGCCCAGAATCTCCATCTAAGGCACAATTTATGAGGTAGAACTGGGACTGGGATTGGGCAAGGCCTACATTGAGCAGCCCTTGTGTAGACCCAGAAGAACAGCACTTGTAGGATAACTACTCAAGAGACTGTCCCATCACACTCAGACCTGGAATCTGCTTCAATGTAGTAAGTATTGAGTTGTGGTGGGACTTACATGGTGGGCTCAGGGTCAAAGACATCAGGATATCAATTCAAGGAGTCTGGAGTGAAACATTTTAAGCCTTATATAGATTACTTCCAATCTAGATTGATATTTCCTACAAAACTATTCTTCAAAATCAATGGGGAAATAGGATATTTCCATGTCAAACAATGCCTGAGAAACTTCATGAATACTAAACCTGCATTACAAAAAACTTCCAAACAACATCCAAGGAAGAGATAGTGAAGCTCATAACTCCATGAGGCCTAAATTAATGAAATCACCAGGCCATATAAGAAACTAATTGCCAGAGGAAAAAATAACAAAAAATAGTCAACTGCAAAGAAAAAACACCATGATAAGTACAAGTCAACATTTATCAGTTATAGCCGTCAATGTTAATGGTCTTGACTCATCAATTAAAAGAGATAGACTGACAGAATGGGTCAAGAAATAAGATTCAACAGTATCCTATACACAAAAACACATTTACTCAATAAATAATCAATCCATATAATGAAAGTAGAAGAATGGAACACAGTTCTCCATGTGATAAGGAACTACAAAAAGCATGAATGACTACCTTATTTTCAGACAAAGTTAACTTCAAACCAAAACTCAGAAAGACTAAAAAAGTCACTACATTATTAGACAAGGAGCAATCCAAGAGGAATAACTGACAATATAAATATATACACACTAAATATTAGCACACACAACTATATAAAACAAATATTACCTATCAGACATTTTGGCATTCATAAATAATGTGAAATAGGAAAATAATATGTAACAGCGGGCCGGGGATTTAGCTCAATGGTTCCGGCTCCTGTCTTGCAAGCACAAGGACCTGGGTTCAATCCTCAGTAACCACATACAATACTGGGCATGGAGACTCACACCCAGCAGCAACCAGTACCACATACCACAGTGCCGGGCGTGGTGGCTTAAGCCTGTAATCCCAGCACTTGGGAGGCAGAGGCAGGAGGATTGCTGTGATGTGAGTTGGAGGCTGAGCTCAGGGCCAGCCTGAACTACAAAGCAAGATCCTGTCTCAAAAAAACCTAAAAAAAAAAAAAGAAAAGAAAAGAAAAAGAATATATGTAACAGCAAAAGGGACATGGCAGGGAAGGTTAAGAATAGAGAAATGAAAGAAGAGAAAGAAAAAATATGATAGTTAAATAAGAAATAAAGCTTATTTATAGGGAAATTGGGAAGGCAAGAGAAGGAAAAAATGAGAAGCAAGGTGTTTCATGTACAGGTACAAGTTCTCAGTGTTAAATGTGTTCATAATTTATGTATAAAATATATGAAATAAAATCAATTAAAAAACCAAATATTAATGGACAGTAAAAGACAAATAAGCACTAAAACAATAGTAGTGGGGGACCTTAACACCTCATTGTCACAAATCAACTAGACAAAAATTCAATAACGTGGGCCGGAGAGTTAGCTCAGTGGTTCCGGCGCCTGTCTTGCAGGCGCAAGGGCCCGGGTTCGATTCCCCGGTAACCACATAACAACACTGGGTATGGAGACCCACACCCAGCAGCAACCAGTACCACATACCACAGTGCCGGGCGTGGTGGCTCACGCCTGTAATCCCAGCACTCGGGAGGCAGAGGCAGGAGGATTGTGATGTGAGTTGGAGGCTGAGCTCAAGGCCAGCCTGAACCACAAAAAGCGAGACCCTGTCTCAAAAAACCTAAAAAAAAAAAAAAAAAAAAAAAAAAAATTCAATAATGAAATACTAGAGCTGAATCAAACATTTGAAAAAATGGACTTAATAAATGTCTAGATTATTCTACCCCACAAAATCAGAATGCATATTCTTAGCTGTACCTAGATCTTTCTCCAAAATAGACTACATGTTAGATCATAGATCTTGTTTAAGTAAATGTAAAGGAATTGAAGTTATCCTGTGTATATTGTCAGACAGTAGTGCCATGAAATTTGAAATCAAGAGCAAGAGAAATTCCAAGAACTTCATAAACATATGAAAGTTGAATAACACTATCAAGAATAACCAATGGGTCATGGATAAAATAAAAGAATAAATTAGTTCCTACAATTAAGCAATAATACCAGTACGACATACAGGAATCTGTGGGACACAATGAAAGCAATGCTATGAGGGAAATTCATAGCAGTGAATGCTCCCTCCAGGAAAATAGAGTGAGTTCAACTATAGTCAAACCTACTGTTCAACCTCAAGATTCTAGAAAAAGAAGAGAAAGAAAAAGCTAAAAGCTCATACAGGGAGGAAATTATGAAGATCAGAGGAGAAAAAAATGCAATTGAGGCTAAGAAAATAATATGAAAACCCTTCATTTATAAAAAAGGAAAATGTACAAATCCATATAATTATGAATGAAAAGGGTGAAATCGCAACAGATCTAGCACAAAACCAGAAAATAGTTAATCCTGTGGGGGTGGGGGAAACTGTCCTTAGTAAGATGGAAAACTTAGAAAAAGTGGACAGATTTCTAGACATGTATGAACACCCAAAGTTAAAGAAGAAGATGTAAAAATCCCAAAATAAATAAATGGATTTAAAAATCTTGCAAACAAAGAAAATTCCTAGTTATGAAGGCTTCACTGTTAGAGAAGAGTTAATGCTATTAATTTTCATACCCTTTAATGAAATTAAAAGAGGTATAAGATTCCTAAATTCATTCCTTAAAGCAACTATAACCTCAGTTCCAAAAGCAGAGAGAGACCCAACCTGAAAAGGGAACTACAGGCCAATCTCTTTACAGGCAAACAGAATGCACAGGATCATGAAGAAGATCATACACCCTGATCAAGTTGTATTCATCCCAGAGATGCAAGGGTAGTTCAACACACATAAATGATTAAATGAAATACACTATAGTGACAGAGTTAACGACAAGGTTAAGAGTAGAAAAATGATCATCTCAATAGATGAAGAAAAAGCATTCGACAAAATGCAACACTGATTCAAGACTAAAACTCTATAGAAAATTGTAATAAATCTCCATCTGATGAAAAATAATAAATAACAACCAACAGACAGCGTCATACGAAATGGTCAAAACCTGAAATCTTTCATTCTAAAATCATGAATAAGACATGGATGTCCATTATCACTACTACTGTTCAATATGTTTCTGAAAACATCAGCCAAAGCAATGAAAATATTCAACATCAGTGGGCATTTGAGAGATGCAGGTGAAAATAACACTGAGATTTCATCTCAACAAAGAATGGCTGCTTTCTTGCAATTAACCAGCAACAAATGCTGGTGGGACTCAGGAGAAAGGAACTTGATGGTGGGAATGTAAAATGGTGCAACCACTGTGGAGATCAGTCAGTATGGAGATTCCTCAAAAAATTAGGATTAAAGATCCCATTTGACCTTGCTAATTCTCTACCAAGTATACACACGAAAGAATTAAAAGAATTCTGTCACAATAAATATGTGCACTCATGTTTATAGCAGCTCAGTTTATCATATCTAAATCTTGGAAACTACCCAAATGGCCATCAACCAGGGATCAGATAAAAAAAGATGTGGTTATTTTATCAAATGAACTATTACTCTGCCATCATGAACAATAAATTTGAGTCATTTATACATATATGGATATTCCTTGAAAATATTCATAAGTGAAATAAATAAGACACAGATGTGTAAATACCATATTATTTCTCTAGTATGAGAAACTAAAGGTATAAATGAGATTCAGAAGGTAAGACAGATACTGTGAAATAGGAACATATATTCAAAGGTGAAAGAGAAAGGAGAGGGGATAGGGGAAAATAAAAAAGGGAAAGGAAAAATTTGATACTAAAAACAAAAATGGAAATAAAACTTTTATATACAGGGGGCTAGGGGGTGGTAGGTGGGCAAGAGAAAGGGAAAAATGAGAATGAAGATATGACATACACAGATGTAAATTTTTAATGTTGAATTGGATATATGTAAAATGTACCAATAAGCACAATTTTTAAAAGAATAGATTAATGGTTATTATTTTCTTTCATCTGCAGTGTGGTAAGAAGAAATGACAAAATAATACATTCTTTAAGCTAATTAGAACACTGAAGCTACAAACCAAAAATAGATTAACTGGTAAAATTTTTATAACGTTAAGCAAAAGTAGATATTAGAGTAATAGATATCACAAAAAGCAGCTTATTGCCATGTTTAAAAATATTTTTTAACAGGTAAACCTTGACTTTGGCATTGGGCAAAAATTAACTGTACCCACTCATGGTACTTAAGCAATGTAATGCTCAATTATCTCACCAGTCATTTGGTACAATAATAGAATCCAGGTAATGGTACAACAGTGGACAAAATAATGTATCCCACTACATAGTAAAGTAGTAATTTTTTTTCTAGCAAGCATCAAAATGTTAGGCATTTGCTTGTATCTATCAATATTTGCTTTAGGAACTTATACATGTGTGCAATATATGGCTCAGAAGCTGCTGGTGTATTTTGTAACAAAAACAGAATCTTTATGTGTATATAAGTATAATGGCTACTAGAAAGACTTATTTTTTGAAATTAATTTGCAGCACAAAATTACCACATTTAATGGAAGTTTGTTTTGTTTTGTTTTCTCAAATAAGTTGGAAAGCTGCCCAAATTACTGTTCAACTCTTGGCCTGAAATAACTTCTGTAATTTCCAAAGTAATCATAGCTACAAGGTGTGCCATCATATCCATCTGAAATTTAAATAAAAATTAAATAAAATATATGAATATAGGTAAAAATATTCTCTCTGATTCTGTCTCACTCTGTCTCATCTATCTATCTATCTATCTATTTATCTATCTATCTATCGATGTCTCATCTTCCAATTATTTTAACGAAATGGAGAACTCTAGATGGAACTTAACCACTCTGAATATTCCTGTCAGGTCAGCCAACACAAAAAAGAAAGATATAATTATTTAGTATGTGTACAAAATCACGTTACTTCTGACTATATATTTCAATTACTGTAAATACATAAAATTTAAACTCAAGATGCATATCTATCAGTGTTAAAGTATATACATAGATATCTAACCATAACACATATTCTATATAGACACTTCATTTAAGGACAACTGGCACAAGTCAGTGAAATAATAGATAAACTCTTTTAAATTTCCTTGTAACTTTTATATTATAATTAATTTTGTCTTCCTTATAACTCTGAAGTCCATTTCCTGAGTTAAACTTTATTGAAATTACACATTTCATTTTACCCGAAATATTAATGGATTATTTTTGAGCCTTCAATTATCCTTTTAAATTGTTTTAAAAACAGTCATATAAAGTGAATGATGTACCGAACCATAACATGCATTTGCTTGTCAATAATAATTCATATAGTTTCATAAATTTGAAGCAGAAAATATATAGAATACATTGATTCTGAAACTAATTAAAAACAAAAGCAACAATAATCAATCTTTAGTCATAATTTTATGATTATCATTCAATAATCATAATTATCATTAATTTAAATGTATTAAAGTAGTCAGAGTTTTATTGAGTTATTCAACAAATTAGAGTTCTCATGGGAAAAGAGAATAACTATAATATGTAGACATAAATGGAAAGAAATTTATTGTGAAGGTTTATCTGACAGGATTAAGATGGATGAAAAGTTCCAAGATTTGATCCAGTGATACAGTTTTGTGTAAGTCTGGCAGCTTGACAGACAGTGAACCCAGTCATGTAAGTTTTGTCAACATTCAAAGCTCTGAGAATGAGAGTATCCATCTCTTCCAGAAAAGTTGTCACCGATACACTCAGAAATAATGCTTATCAGTCAGCAGTCAGGTAGAAATCCTTCATTGAATCAGTCTGACACAAAATTAAACATCACTTACATTAGATAATTCAGATTTCAAAATACTGTTGATAGAAATATATGAAGTGATTCAATATATTCACTCAAATATGTTTTACATTTTGAATATAACTGTAATGTAAGACATTTTTATTTCTTTAAATTCCATGCTACTGAAGTAACATTATGTCATCTTTCTTTTTTAAAAGAGATACAATGAGGTTAATTAAAAACTCTAATAATTTGCAAACTTTTAACTTGCATGTTTAGTAATGGATAAGATTCACAGTACATAGTTCAAGAATAGATTCAAAGGATAACATCATTATTTTCACAGCAAAAATCATCAAGATGACAAGGAAAGTGATGTGGATTATGTAAATCAGCAATTCACTGGTACTACAGTAAAAAGACAATGGAAGAAGAAACAAATTGAATAATATGTCTTTTTTTTCCCCACAACTCTAGGAGCCACATCAAGGTTTATTCTGCTCCCACATAGAGATAAAAAGGTGAGGAGAAGGGGGAACACCCCAGTATGTACTTTGTTTGAAATATTCTACCATTAAGAAAGTGAACTATAGGGTGGTAACTGGTTACCAAAATTTCCAACCAGAACTACTTCCATCCCACTCTGATTTTATGTGGTGGGAGTTCTTGCATTTCTATGCACTGTACATAGTTTGGTTACTCACTTGGCTTACTGGCTTCTCAGCTTCCTGCATCCACCCACATGCTGAAATATAGGTTGTCACATCTGCCTTATTAATAATGACTCATTGATGCTGAGCATTTCTCCATATGCTTCTTAGCTACTCTTACTTCCTCTGAAAAATATCTGTTCATTTCAGATGCTCGTTTTTGAATTGAGTCTTTAAATTTGGATGGGCTGATTTTTTAAAGCTTTTTATATATTTTAGATAGTAACTCCTTGTCTGAGGAACAGCTGGTAAAGATTTTTTCCCACACTGTTGGTTGCCTTTTTGCTCTGTTGGTGGTTTCTTTTGCTGTGCAGAAGCTTTTTAAAAGAATGAGGTCCCATTTGCTGATTTCTTCTGCTAATTCCTGTGCTACAGAGGTTTTGTTCAAGAAGTTTTTCCCTCAGCCAGTGTCTTCAAGAGTTTTACCTAACCTGTTTTGCAGTAGGTTTAGAGTGTCTATTTTAATATTTATGTCTTTTATCCACTGATTTTAGCTTGGTCCATGGTGAAAGAGCTAGATTTAGTTTTAGTCTTTGGCAAGTTAAAGCCTAGTTTTTCCAGCACCATTTGTTAAAGAGCCTATCTTTCCTCCATTGAGGATTTTTGGCTCCTTTGTCAAAGATAAGGTGGATGAGTATATCTGGAGTAATTTCTGGATCTTCTAGTCTACTCCATTGATCCTCAGATCTGTTACTTTGCCAGTACCATGCAGTTTTTATCACGGTGGCTTTACAGTATAGTTTCAGGTTTGGAGTTGTAATACCCCCCACAATGTCCCTGTTGCTTGGAATTGCTTCTAGAGTGCAGATGAAAATGACACTGAGAGTTCATCTCACTCCACAAAGAATGGCTCCCATTTCAGAATTAGCCAGCAACAAATGTTGGTGAGGCTGCGGAGAAGAAGGAACCCTTCTCCACTGTTGGTGGGACTGTACACTCGTACAATCCCTGTGGAGATCAGTTTGGAGAATCCTCAAAAAGCTGGGACTCGAGGTCCCATTTGACCCAGCCATCGCTCTGCTAGGTATATACACACAAGAATTAAAAGACTCATATAACAGTGACATATGTGGACCCATGTTTATAGCAGCTCAGTTTGTGATGATTGCTACATCTTGAAAACAACCCAAATGTCCATCAACTGGAGACTGGAAAAAAATCTGTGGTTCTTCTACAGAATGGAGTACTACTCTGCCATAAAAAACGATAAGTTTGAATCATTTCTACTTAAATGGACATACCTTGAGGCTATCCTCATAAGTGAAATAAATAGGTCACAGATAGGTAAATATCACATCTTTTCTCTGGTGTGAGAAAATAAAGATGTAAATGAGTTCAGGAATGTATGTTACATATTGTGAAATAGAAAATACTCAAAGTAAAATAGGGTGAAGGGGGGAAAATGATGAGATTATAACAAAAAAGAAAGCAAACAAGTTTAATGTATATAGTTGTGTGGTAGGGTGGATAGGGCCATGGGAAAAAATGAGAATTAAGTTGTGTCTTATACTGTTATAAATCCCAATTGTGGAGTGCAATCATGATGTGTACATGCAATATGCCAAAAAAGATTTCAATAAAAAATTAAATTAATTAAATAATAAAATTTTTAAAAAATGACATTGAAAATCAGAGCTAAAACCCAACTAATTTATCAGAGATAGCTTCTTAAAAGGTAATCTTTCTAAAAGAAAATTCATTTATGTTTCACAGGCTTTGTATATCAATTTCCAGCAGAATGACAAATATCCTATACCTTCTAAAATCATCCTTATATTATTATATGTTTTAACTGTGTTTTGTCAGGCACTATTTTCTACATGTGGAAGAAACACACATTTCCATAAAAATCACACTATATTCTCAGAAAGTAAGAAAGTATTTTTTAACGAAATCTCCAACATTTACTTCCTAATGTATTCTATGTTTTTCTTACTCTTGCTGAATCTAAGTTGCTTACTGAAGAAACTGGGTTTCCATTTTCTCAAGATGATGCTTCACTTTTTCTTCTACACTTTAGGTACTCAAAGACACAGAGGTGTGTTTGTTATTCTTGGTGCCTTTTCCACTCTATTATCATGCCCTTATCCATTCTTGTTTTTTCCTCCTCTTGCAAATCTTCTAACATAAATACAACGTTTGCAATCTCCAGGTGACAACCTGTTTCTCCTAACTCATTAATTTTGAATGTTTTTTTTTTTTTTTAGTTCACTCAATGCCATTTTATTCTGTGACTTTTCCTATCCACTGACAAAAGATAATGGCCTCTAAACAATATATCAAGCATCTTTTTGTCTCAGCACTGCATAACTCTCTAGTGATCTTTTACTGCTCTGGTGTTATCATTTCTTCATATGTTGTGCAACTTGTGGTCATTATCTAACATTTCCTTTGCCTTCTCTTCTCTCCTCACACAGATTCCTTTTCCTGGTTTAGTACTCTGCCAATTTAATTATATGTTCTCCTTCTTTAATGGCCCTTTCTCTAACATTTCTATTCATACTAACATGTTACCTCATTTGTGGAGTAGAAAAGTCAAATACACATCAACTGAGATGAATGCATTTGTAGAAACATACAACTATGTGACTGCAATTTTAAAGCTAAGATTTCTAGTGATCTTTTTTTAAAAAATGATTTTATTTGCACATTTTATAGACATATCATGATCACAATTTACATTGAGAATTTGTATCAGTACACAACACAACTTAATTCTCATTCATTCCATTCCCCTGCCCATCTTCCATCTTCCCACTCTCCATATATATAAGCTTTGTTTCTTTTTTGACCATCATAATTTTTCTTTCCCTTCTTTACTTACCCCATCCCCATTCGCTTTGATTATTGAACTAATGTTATTGTACTTGGTTTGTTTACCTCTTCACTCTGTATATTTTATGAGAATTTCACTTAATCTATCTTGATTTTTGCTTCTGTGAGAAAACAAAATTACCTTAATCAGTCATGAATATTTGTCATCATTTTGACAAGCTATATCCCCACAGGGTGATCTTTCTTCATCAGCATTGGAATTATCCTGTTTCCTGTTTAAGTATAAATTATAAATTGTTCACTACATTCCATTATCTTGCTACTCAAGTATTTCACTCTGGAATTATCTGTTGTTTTAGTACCATTGTTTTCTTCTCTCTTGCAAATAATAAACTTGGCATAAAAATAAATTAATTAGCCAATTTATAAATTATTCCCTTAAATTGTTATTTTAGCCCTTTTCAAGTTAATGATTACCTGTCCTATTAACTAGGCAATTTTAATACAACTTGTTTATGTTTACTATTCGAAGTCTCTATATCTCACTCATTTTGTTGTTGATTCTCTTCAGTGAGGTTTTCATTCCCTACTGACATACTATGGACATAGAATAATTACTGTATATCATTTCTGCATAGCTCACCAATAATTAAATATGTAAATACCATATTTTAAAGTTTATAAGTGACTAAGAATTTTTCACATCAAATAGAGATTTTTTTTTTTTTTGAGACAGGGTCTTGCTTTGTGGTTCAGGCTGGCCCTGAGCTCAGCCTCCAGCTCACATCACAGCAATCCTCCTGCCTCTGCCTCCCAAGTGCTGGGATTACAGGCATGAGCCACCATGCCCGGCATCAAATAGAGATTTTAATTTTAAATTCTCAACAGCTTTTAGAAAACCATCATTTCTAGGTTATTGAAATACTTAAATGTATTGGTTAAATGACCTCATTAAACTTGCAGAACCTTGGTCTCTATTTATAAATGAGGATAATTAACTTGTAGCATTATTATGATGATTCACTGGGTAGTAAATAGAGGACATCTACTACTAGCTTATTATTAGGATGGGCTCAATGATATAATAATAATTAATTCATCAAGTATTCTAGTTTTGTCTTTAGGTTATATTCATTCTTTATGAGATGCAAATTAGCCAGACACATACATATTTTTATACTATTTCAAGTATATATCTGATCAAGATCATAGCAAAATATTTGAAACATAGCAAAACACCACTAAATCTAATTGCAAAAATAACAAATCCCATTGTTTCTTCAACTTCTTGTAAAAAAGAAAAAAAAATAAATAAAAAAGAGGCAAAGTAATCAAATTCCACTCTTTCCTTCCTGGACAGTGGAAGACTGTGTGTGCTACCACTCTAAGCATCATATATCTCTGTTCTCTCAAAAAAAGTCCAAAATGCATTTTAGCATTTACCTGATAGATGATATTGAAAAATTAATTTCTTTAAGAAAATTAAGCCAAAACTTAGTTCTAACAGAAATTATTGAGGTCCTTGAATTATTTCATCAATACTTCATCTCAAAATGTGAGTTCACAAATATATTTGATTTCTCATTACCAGTTTCATTGTATTAAATGTTTAAATAGAGATAGATTACTTTTCCTACTTCTTTATAATAGACTTTCTTGAGTGGGAAAGCACTAAGTTCATAGATATCAGAGTCAATATTTTATTAATATCTTTTAGCATAAATTTTTCTAATATATCAAAATTCACATTTGTAACAGTTGTTGGTTTAAAATACAGCATTTAGTTTCATATGGAAAATGAAATCATCTCCCAAATTGACCATAACCCTTCTGAAAAAGTTAGTCTCAGGCCATTCTTTTTCCTCTGATCGCTTTCTTGGACTGCAAATGTGCTACTTTTCTGCTCTTTTGGTTGCTTTTCAGTGTCTGAAATCTCTTCCCATTTACATTATTCTTCCCCACTTTGTAATCCCTTGGTGACTTGATATATAAAGACAGTTAATTCCCTGAAAATTACTCTATTAGTTCATGTACCCACAGTAATTGTATGTTTCATTCTAATCAGTGTATATTATTATAACGAAGTGAACACAATTCACATTTTGACCACATTTTGAAACGTGTTTATTGTATTAAACTACTTTTTATCTATTCTCTCAAGTTAAATATCTGTATCACATTGAAACACTTTTTTTGACATGCATTCTTGACTCTATCTTCCAAATGAAGTATAGTCCTTACTTACACGACCAATATATTCTTGAGGATTCATGTATTAGACTTTCTAAGTGTTATTTTTTATGACAAATGAGCTTTTATTCTTTAATTTTCTTTCAAAATGAATAGTTCTCAGTATTTCTCTGAGAAAAATGAACAGCAGGTTTCTTTATGAGATTTTGGGTAGTATTTTTAATTTGCACTCTTCAGCATGTATTCGTATTATTTTCTAACTTGCTTTACTTTCTTTCTACCAAGCGATCTGAAAACATTTCACAGATCGCTTTCCAGAAATGTCTGAATATAATTTATGTTTCACCCACCTAACTCACTTTGGTGAAATTCAGACAACCAAGCATTTCACTTTAACTGGGTTTTCTGTTTTCGTTGGGCAGTGTGGCCATGGGTGATCTTTGACTTTCTGAAGCATTATGATCAGATATATTTTTGCATTAGGACACAGGAAGAAAATATTCAAAGGAAAAAGGGAATGGGTGTAGGGAAAATAAAGAAGGAAAAATAAATGTGTTAGTAAAACAAAAAATGGAAACAAATCTTAAGTATATAGGAATTTGCAAATTGTAGGGAGGGCAGAGGAAAGGGAAAATATGATATGTCATGTACAGCTACAGAATTTAATGTTGAGTATGATCATAACAGGAACGTATCAATAAACTCAAAATAAAAAATAAACATTAACTATATTGTTCTTAGAGGTTTAAAACTTGGTTTTGAAATATCTATTCAAGTTCATTGCCAAGTTTTGAATCAAGTTGCTAGTTTTTCTTGTTGTTCTTATTGAGTTGTAGTATATCTCTATATATTTTGATATTAACGATTATCATATATAATATTTTTCTGTCAGTCTGAAGATGGTCTGCTCCTTTACTGACAGTGAAATGGTATTTTCATTTTCATAAGATCTAGTTGCATTTTTCCTTGATTGACAATATTCTGAGTGTCCTCATTTTACGGCGTTTTTATTCTTTTGGAATTTTTTCTAATAATCTTTGAGATAAACAAATTCAAAATTGGTCCAGACTACTAATTGCTTTCTCCTAGACCATGTATTAAATTCATTATTTACCCTCCACAAGAAACCTAAGAAGCTTTCTTTTCCTTATATTGAATTTTTTATTCTATGCTGTTTAACACCTGCCATTTCATGTTTAGGTTTCCTACTCATAGTTTATAAACTCTTCTCAAAATAATATACATATATCTCTCAATTATTTCATAAATATATCAAAGTGTTCATATTTATTTATAGAAACAATAAAGTAACATTTTTCTTGTCAGAAGTATTATTCATAAATTCTAACATGAAATAATAAAATATTGCTTTATCAAATTCAAGAATGAAAACATTTTTATTTCATGATATATGATTATTAAAATGATATATGCACTTTTGCATCCTGAAAGTTATAGAACGTATGAAGACTAATAGATAAACTTTGCCAATAAAGCTATTTATCAATAAAAAAAATCACATTTTTTTTAGAGCATGAAAAACAACCCGTAGAATTGAACAACTAGGAACCCTTGGGCTGGAGATTTAGCTCAGTGGTTCTGGTGTCTGTCTTGCAAGTGCACAGACCCAGGTTCGATCAGTGGTAACCACATGTAGCAATACTGGGCATGGAGATTTATGCCCACCAGCAATCAGAACCACATACCACAATGCCAGGCATCGTGGCTCATGTCTGTAATCCCAGCACTTGGGAGGCAGAGGCAGGAGGATTGTTGTGAGTTTGAGGCTGAGTTCAGGGCCAGCTTGAACTACAAAGTGAGACCCTGTCTCAAAAAAATACCAATAAACAAGAAACACTTTACTAATATTTTCTAAATCATTATTTGACTCAGAATAATCAAAACCATGCTTTCCAAACAATATTATCCTCCGGTCCTTGAAAATAATTTAGATATGTCATATGTGGACCCATGTTTATAGCAGCTCAGTCTGTGATTGCTACATCTTGAAAACAACCCAAATGTCCATCAACTGGAGACTGGATAAAAAAGCTGGGGTTCTTCTACATAATGGAGTGTTACTCTACCATAAAAAATGATAAGTTTGAATAATTTCTACTTAAATGGACATACCTTGAGGATATCCTCATAAGTAAAATAAATAGGTCACAGATAGGTAAATATTGCATCTTTTCTCTGGTATGAGAAAATAAAGATGTAAATGAGTTCTAGAATTGTATGTTATATATTGTGAAATAGAAAATACTCAAAGCGAAATAGGGTGAAGGGAGAAAAATATTGTGATTATAACAAAAAAGAAAGGAAACAAAATTTATGTATATAGGGGGTGGGGGTGGTAGGGTGGGTAGAGCTATGAGAAAAAAAGAGAATTAAGTTGTGTCATATACTGGTACAAATTATCATTGTTGAGTGCAATCATGATATGTATATGTAATGTACCAATAAAGATTTCAATTAAAAAAAGAAAATAATTTAGATAGAACACTATTAAAAAATGTTTCATATGATCTAAAGTAACATAATACAACAAAAGAAAATGAAAGCAATGTGTGTGATTTTAAACTTTCTTAGAGTGACACATGAAAGCATCAATCAAATTAGATTAATTTCAAATATATATTTAACTAAATTCATGCAAATATTATATTAATATGTAATAATTATTAAGAATATTATGAATTTTTATATTCTCTTTTTCTTGCTAATTTTTGAAATATGTACATATTTTTAAGCATATAACACAATTTATACTCACCAGAGTTTAAAGGATCATACCCACTCTTGTATCAAATAACTCTAAACAATACTTTTCCAAGTCCCTGGTTAAATACTAGAATTATATGCTATGTTGTTTTTCCCCAGATATTTTTGTGAAGATTTCTTCAAAAATAATCAACAGTCCTATTATTACTTAGATGGATACTAAATGCTTTGGAGAATGAATCATTGGGTTAGGAATTGCATGTAATATATTATGAATATATATTATGTTAATAGAACCATTTGGATAGAAGCTATGCTATGATTCTTTATTAATGAAATGTAAAATAAGAAAAAGCTCTTTTCTTAAAATTGATGAAACACATTATTGAAATAACTCAAAGAAAATGGAAAATTTTGAGAAAGTTTCTTTCACTCTTTCCTTCTTCTTCACATCACCCCCACACCTACCTTTCTTCTTCTCTCTTGATTATGGTTTATATTCTAGTGTTCCTAAAACTTCATGACTCCTAGATGGAGTGTTGGGGGAGGTGACTGGATCATGGGTCATCCACTAGTGTGGTGTTGGGAGGCAACGCCTGGTGAGAACGAGTCACTGGATGACTGGAAGGATCAAACTCCTTCTCTCCTCCATGCATAGTCTTCTTCTTTCTTCCTGTCATGCCGTGAGCAACCTTTCTTTGCTGTGCCCCTCTGTCATACTGCCAATGGCCTGAAACCTCTAGGAACTGTGAACCAAAATTAACCTTTCCCTCTTTAAATTACAGGTGTCAATACTTTGTCTTATTCAGGATAAAGTAAGTTTCATTTTCTCTCTCTCTCCTTTCTTTATTCCATGCTGAGGATTAAATCCAGGGATTTCACATGGAGCTACATGCCCAGACTGATTCATTCCTTTCTTCATTCATTCACTGAGTTTACTTTTAAACAAGTTATTTCAAAGTTGTCCAGGGAATTCAAACTTTCAATCTTAATGAATCATCCTTCTTCATGCACTACCACACTTGGTTTTCTCTGTTAACATACAGAATATCTGCAAACATGGTGTGTGTGTGTGTGTGTGTGTGTGTGTGTGTGTGTGTGTGTGTGTGTGCGCGCGCGCGCACATGTTTATCTCTAAGTGGGGAGAGAGGGAAAGAGAGAGAACAATATATTTTCCATTTGGTGCAGGGGAGTGTGGCAGTTCATCTTGACTATTAACTCCACTGACTTGAGGGAGGAAATCAGTAGAGTCCACATTTGAGTGTGTCCGTGTGGGTCCAAAGCAGTAAGCTCAGGCTTCTGAGCTCCTGCCCTCTCTCTCTGCCTCCAGGATACTGTGTGTTCAGCACCTTCTCTCAGAAAAATGATGCTTCTGCCTTTCACCACTATTTCAGGCTGAACCCTCTGACACCATGAACCAAGATTTTTTATGCTCTTAATTGGCTTTTTCAGGTATTGGATCAAATTGCCAAAAAACAAAGTAATATAGGAAATGATACAGGTAAATGGGATAAGGAATTGGGGGTGAAATATCTTAGTTTGGTTTTAGAAACTATACAACTGTGATACATTTTTTTCTTTTTTATTACAGCTGGTAGCACAAGACAACCTTTCTATTCTGAATCTCATTGACCCAAACTAAATATACTCAAAAAATACTTTTTGAAAGTTAAACTTTTTTCAGAATTAGGACCAATTCAATATCTTGGAATAATTTGATAAATTGATCACATAAAACACAATTCCATCTATACATAAGATATTCATGTGATATTAAAATTAAAACTATTCTTCAGTAAAGGGAGTTTGAGAAATGATGAAATGCTTATCAGCCAAAAGTAAATAGAATTTCGGGTAACTGGCACCTCTAGTCTTATTATCAATTTGTGCTCCTGATGAAACACATGAGTTTAAAAAGCTAATAGTGTATGCTTTCTTGAAAACATCTTCAACTGTGAAGGCTTAAACAAGTATTAATATTTTAGCTGTAAATTTTTGTTTGATGTTTATTTATTGTAAAGGAAAATCAACTATTGCTCTTGGTTCTCTCTATTCAAAGTAAACAATGGTCGTTTCATCACATTTTTTCTACTGTACATCTGAATTCTTATCCTTACTATCTCAGACTTTTACTTATAAGTTAGCAAAATCCATGTAGAACTTATTTAAAATTCAATATTGCATTTCTTTTAAAAAAAGAGAGAGTGGAGGGTATGTAAATGCAGTAAGTGCAGAATGTTTAAGTGATATTCAGTAATTGTTATTAACAACTCCACAAAAATAGAATTTATTCCCAATGTCACTGTGCTAGTTTAATCCCACTGAAAATGTTACTTCCCTGATTGTCTTATAAAAAGCTAAGCAAAGTATGAGTGAAAGAAGTTTCTGCACTTGGCTATAAACCCTCACTCAACTTATCTGGTAAATGTCTCCAGCCCAGAAAAATGCAGGGAAAAGGACCTTATGTTTCTTCTCTTCCAATTAATCTAGTATTAGAGATTTTAACATGCTAAATCTTCTCTCTCTCACACTGAAAAATTTTCTCTCTGACAAATTGTGTGACATTCTTGATTTTTTCTTTCTCTGATCTCTAGGGAACACTCAGGCAGTAATCAGAAGAGTCAGCAAACTAGACCTCATCAGGAATCAGTTATTCACAGGAAAACTCATTCAAAGGAAACAAGAATAACAAACATTTAGAAAACTATGGACCACTGAAGATGTTGATAGTTTTGTATGGAATTTCTGATTCCTCAGGTGCCTTTGAGAACTAAAAAAAGGGAGAACATATGTTTCATGAGTCTTTCAATCAATTAAATTAATGTTTGTTGCTTCAGTTTCATCTTAATGATATGCTGTTTATATAAATTGGAAATTGTGATTTGTGAAAATCATTCTGGCCATCTGGAATATTTTGTACTTAATCCTTATGACATCTGCCTCTTTCCTAAACTCAAACAGGAATACAAAAAAGGAAAGTAATTTATTATAACCCTTTATGTTTAATTTTTATCAGAAATCATTAGATATACACAGTGTATAAATACTCATATACATTTCTTCATGTAACTAAATATGGCAAATGCAACATTAAGACTCTTTCAGAAATATATTACAGTTTTTGACATTATAGACTGTCAATTTTTTGAGAAATAATAGTTATGTGAAAAAACAAATCTCAAGGTTGGTAACAGCAAATCCTATCATCTCTCCCGAGTATTTTATTGTCAAGCATTGCTAATCCCAGTATAGCTAACAAAAACAAATAATAAGAAATCTTGGCAATACAGATAACCATCTTATGACCAGCTTTGCCTACACATTTGCAAAACTAAGCGTTTTAAGTACTTTACCAGATCCCAGATGACTGCATCTAGCTGGGAAACACTTAGCTCTTGACCAGGGAAGAGGGTTAGACAAATGAAAGCAAACAATTTCTGTCTGATTGTTCTCTTCTTCCTGATGAAGCAAAGATGACAATTCAAAGTTTGATTTTATTTTTAATGATTTAGTAAGAAAATATTAGTAAATCTGGCAATCTATGCTTCATATTCTTTCAATAGCCTCAGAAGATTTAGCACCCTATAGCCCCAGAAAAATTGTGACAATATTTTACTATAAAAAGAAAAAAATTAATGATATATTGAATAACTTCAACAAGGTTGTGCAATAAGAAATACCATTCTTTATCCAAAAAAGTAGTGAAAGATATTTTTTAAACACAGTATATCCACACAGAAAGTTACTAGCAAAACAAAAATAACTGAAAAAACTGTTTACAGTCATGTGTCAGGAAGTGCCACAGTCCCTTCATCTGTCACAAAGAGGACATCAACATCATTTACTGCTAAGATAACTAACAGACTTTTCTGCCTGGAAATCCCAGAGAAGCAAATGTGTCTAGACAAAGCCTCCTCTCAAGAGATGCAATAACACACGAGGAAGCAGATTGTGCTCAGAAGAGAGGGGGGTTTAGAAATGGAGAGAAGGGGAAGAGAGAAGGTATAAGTGTTACAAAATGAGAGGAATTACAATATGTTATCTTTACAAGGACATGAACATATACTGTAAAAGTGAACAAAAAGGAAGGAGATGAAAAGGTCAGTGGAGGGGAAGGAAAGAAGGAAAACGGATGAAAGCAGTGATGAAGTTATGTACACGCACCAACTTTCCACAAGAACGTAAGAATTATGTACTATGGTCATATATTAATAGGCTGACATATAAACAAATAAATATAAAAAAGAAGCAAAGACTTCTGTGTCCCTCTCAGCCACCATGTCTTCCAGCCTTGTGCGTGCCCCTGTGTTGGATCTGCAGTCATTCTCCAGTGTCCACACTCCATGGTTGTGTGATGCCGGCCCACACTTGAGACTCCAGTCACGACCACAGCACACCATATTGCAGAGCAAGTACCAGAGCCAGGGTGTGTGTGTGCGCATGCCCACGGAGCAGTCATTGGCTCAGCTGTCACAGAGCTTCCTGTACTTGGGAGCTTAGAGCTGCTGTACCTATATCCATCTGGGGGCTCTAAACCTCATCTCTAAGTTGTGCTGCTTTTGATCACACCTCCACACCTGAGCCAGTGTTAGCTAACAAGTTAGCCTGCACTTTGTGCCCTGGATTCAAGGTCGTTTATGTATGCCTGGGCTCCAGGCCCCACTTCATTATGCTTAGCTATCTACACATCCCAGAGGCACTACAGATCTGTCACAGCAGGGCTCCTGTCGCTGGTCCTCTATCTACTTCACAAGTATCTAACGTGGGTATATTCTGACAAAGTTACCATCAGGGATTCTGCAAACTGATCACCATCACCATCACCATCCCGAAACCCAGAGCCACATCCTTCTGTGAATTATCATGTTTTAGACCCTGCTTTCATAGCCAGGTCATGAGCACCACTCACCAATGACAGTGCCAGTGTGAGTGCCCATGTGAAGGACCTGCCGCTGAGGCACTGCTCACTGGTGCAAGTGAGTGTGTAGTAAATTCAAATTCAATACTGTCGTGATGGTGTGCAAATTATCTCAAATTCACTGTAAATATTAAAAGAAAAAATACTTTAAAATTAAGTATAATACTTTTCAGTTACATAAAACATAAAAAGATGCAAAATGTGGCATCAGAAACATAATGAAGTAAAAAGTGATGGGTAAATTAATGATATGAAAGTTAAGTATATTATCAAGTTAGGATAACTTATTATGATCAAGTTTTGTGTAGGGTGTATGATAATCCCAAAGTAAAAGAATAAAAAGGCACTAAAAGTAAGGAGTCAAATAATAACACTATATAAAAACATCTAATTAAAAAGCAAAAAAAGGATAAAAGGGACAAAGAATGTACAGTCCAACTAGATTTTTTAAATGGTAAGAATAAATCCTGTCAATAATTAACATGAATGTAATTTGATTGAGTTTTCCAATCAGAAAATAGAGTGATTGAAAGGATAAACATTTTAAAATAATACTCAATTATCTGAAGTTTATAACAGTGATTTCACCTTCAACAATACCTGTAGATTGAAACTGAAGGAACAAAAAAGATACTTTTTGAAAATAATAAACCACAAGAAGTGAAGGTATTTATATCAGTTAAAATATATCAAAAGAGTGAAATGAGACAAATAAGATTATTATATACTTACGAATCAATATGTCAGTATAAAATGGTACTTGAAAGTGTACATGCAACTAACTTTGGAGAACCTAAAATGTAAAATGTAACGTAAAAGAAATTAAAGATATATGGAGAGAGAGAGAGAGAGAGAGAGAGAGACTAAAGTGACATAATAGTAGGTGGCTTCACTATTCTACTTTTTGTCATTGAACACAAGATGTAGAAAGACAATCAGGAAAGATACAATGGTCTTTGAATGGATCTGACACCACCTAAATATTCCATGAAACAATAGAAAAACATACATTTTTCTTTCTTTCTTTTTTTTTTTTTTTTAGGTTTTTTGAGACAGGGTTTCGCTTTGTGGTTCAGGCTGGCCCTGAGCTCAGCCTCCAACTCACATCACAGCAATCCTCCTGCCTCTGCCTCCCGAGTGCTGGGATTACAGGCGTGAGCCACCATGCCCGGCACTGTGGTATGTGGTATTGGTTGCTGCTGGGCTTGAGTCTCCATGCCCAGTATGGTATGTGGTTACCCGGGAATCGAACCCGGGCCCTTGCTCTTGCAAGACAGGCACCGGAACCACTGAGCTAACTCCCTGGCCCCCATACATTTTTCTTAACCACCCACTGTATCTATTATATTTTAGTCCAGGAAATAACAAACTAGAAAGATATAAGGTACCCTTCCCAACAACTGTGTGAAATTAGAAATCAATAGTGGAAGGAATTTTGAAAGATTCATCAAATTTCAATGTCATATTCCTGAACAGCCAGAATGTCAAATGATTAATTTTATCTAGATGAATGGAAATAGTCATACAATTCACTGGGCAACAACTTTCAAGAGATATCCTGAGAAAGAAAATTCCTTATATGCACACTTGGCAAGATGTTCATAAATCTATATTCATTAATACAGAAATCTTAAAAAAAAAAAAAAAACTACTGAGAAAGTACAGACAGGCCTGACATTCCCTGAGTATTTTCTTTTCTTCTATCTTTAAAAGCTAGTTTCCCAAATGTTCCAAGTGACTTCTCTGGGAAACTTCTGCTTTTGCTATAATGGCTATATCCAATACATGTGACCGTCCAGAATGCAAAAAGAAAGCATAAGATATTTTATAACGGGGCCAGGGATCTAGCTCAGTGGTGATGTACCTACCTTGATAGTACCAAGGTCCTGAGTTCCATCCCTGGTACCAGAAAAGAAAAAATCTTTATTTATTTTCCTTGCTTGGAAGATTTTTTTCCTGGCATGCTATATAAAAGGACACAATGGAAGCATTTACACTGAACTAATTTGGATTAGATCATTAGCTCTGCTTTTGTCTTGTATGTAGGCAGCTTGATCTGTATGAATTTCAAATTCTCCATCTATAAAGTGAATCCAGTACATCCACTCTGCTCTTTCTCCATGACCTTATGATGGCACTGACCCTTTTCTTTCTTCTCTGAGGGTTTATTTACTGAACCAGATTTTGAAACCTTGATAATAGCACATATTTAATAAGCTTTGTAGTTTTATAGTAGGTGGTAGTCTTACAGTAGATTATATTTTGCTATTGTCAAATGAAGGAATAAATGAATTTTATTTAGTATAAAGCTTTAATAAGAGTTTTAGAGTTTGGTGACAATGAAAAATTATGTTATATAGGCACAGTAAGTATAAGAATATAAAATCAGTAAAACTTGATCATTCTATTTATTTGTCTCATTACCAATGAATATTCTTAGTGGGACAGTGGATATATCCCCCACCATACACACACACACACACACACACACACACACACACACACACACACACACAGAGTGGAGACATATGTTTGAGCCTTACTAGTGTGCTAAACCTTGAAGTATGATTCTTTTTTTTATCTTTATTGGTACATTAAATATACACATCATGATTGCACTCCATAATGGGGATTTGTACCAGTATAAGACACAACTTAATTCTCATTTTTTCTTAGATCAGCAGCTTTGTAGGTGATGTGGAAGCCTGGCTAAGTAGGGTACGCAGCACGAGAGTCTAGTAGCTCACTATAGGATGACTATAGGGCACAGCACATAATACCTGCTGTGTGCATTGAGCACCCTGAGTGGCTAGCTTGGGTTGCCTGAACATCACCCCCAAGTCCTGACTGTCCAGGACTCAGCCAATAGACAGGTTACCCATAAAGCTTTTTCCTCTGCCAGCCCCCAACTACCTGGATATAAGCTACATTTCTGCTCAAAAAGACAGAAGTGATTCTCTGAAATCCTGACTCTGTGCCTCATCCCCTCAGTCTGGGTCAAGATACCAGCCCACACCCATCCACACAGCTTCTGTATCTCTATCCTCTGTGACACTGCTAGAATTTAGAATCTGAAGGCACAAAGCAATATTCTGTTCAGAGACTATCTTGGCATTTCAAATCCAAATTGAATTTTAAGCATATGTAATCCACATTCATTTATATTGCAGAGGGAAACTGTAAACTGTTCACATTATTTTAACATGGTTTGATATATATATATATATAATATCTTTATTTGCTTTATACTGAAGCATCAACAATGTGACAAAAAATCTCACCACAGTTTATTCTGAATTCATCAACATGGAAGCAAATGAAACAAATGTAGTTTGCATGTGATGGCAAAGTGGATTTGACAGTGTTCTGATGGGAGGAGATCAGGGAGCACCCTGACAATGAGAAGCTCTGTAATTACGGTGCTGTGCTGTCTTCAGCTGACTCTGATGTAAGTCTACTAAAGTGCATAGCAGTGACATTCAACTGAGAACCCAGGTTCAAATAACTTCCAGTAACTGTGAAACAATCATACCAGAATGATAATTGGTATATTAAGCTCTAAAAATAACAAATTATTTCTTTTTTTGATTTTGGTTTCTTGAACTTTTCATTGATTCCTTCCATTATTTTCATTTATGGATGCAAATTTAGAGATTTAATTTAACTATAGGTCAGGGAGGGGAAGTTTTGTTATGTTTTTGTTCTGTTTCTTAATAGTGACATAGTTAAATGCGCTCATTTACCCAGTATTAATTTTTGCTTGATTTGCTACAGAAACTTTTATTACAATTATTATAATTTTAGAATTTTATCCATACACAAACATATTGCAATGATATATATATTAATATATTTTTTTCAGTATAAGTTTGAAAGCCAGTGACTTTTCCTTCAAAAAAATGCCAGATGAAACAATTATTCTATTCATATGATCATTTATAACCATTGTTCCAAATTCACACTATAGTTTTATATGTTTCTGTTTAAAGCTGAGTTTTCCAGAATTTGCTTCTTCTGTGGTATTCAAACAGCATATAGAACAAACATATTCTGTCCTGAAATCCCTAAAGAGAGTACATAAGGAGAAATAAGTAACCAAAAATATTTAGAAACCATCTCATCTACATAAGCCTATGAAAATAAAACTGACAGGAAATTATCCAGATAATTTAGTAAATCTGAAGAATGAAATAATGTATTTTGATGTTAAGGGCTTGAAATAAAGTGAAGAATGTGAATTATATGTTACAAGGGTATTTAGAATAACACCTTTCTGAGGTGTTCATTAAGGAAATGTTATGATGCCACACAAACTGAGAAAAATGTTCTTTATAAAACAAGAGATACCATACATCAGCTGGTACAGTCAGATTGTTCCATCATATGCATGACCTAGGAATCTGCATTTTCACTGGCATGGTATTTGGACTGAAGAGCACTAGTACAGGGATTTTCCTCCAAATTACCAGATTCAGTGATTGGTTTTCTACATTACTAAATGAATATGGAAGTCTTTCTTTTACATAGCAGGTTCAAAACTAATAAAAATATAACAGTTAAAAAGCTTAGGGCTATCAATACAAGATTTCCATGGAAAGTTAACATCTTTCAGGTAAATATATTTTCTGGGACATGTATTTAAACCAGAAAAGTTGATCTTAGTGGAAATTGCTTATTAAATCATGTGCCTAAAAACAGTACTCTCAAAGTGAAAAGTTAATTACGGATCTCAGGATATTTTGATAAAATATCCAGATATTGATTTGGTATGTGTTGTAGAGAAGCCATAATTAATTGCATGGCTAATGTTCAAGATTCATTCTATTTTACAGTGGACTCTCAAGTTACAACTGGCCTGAGCCATGAACAACTTGGGTTACAACTATAATTTTAGCTTTAAGTTATGAATAAAATCTTGAATCACAACCCAAATACCATCTGCTCTGGAAAGAACCTTACAACATCATTTCTTCTGTTGGCTTAGATGAGAAATTGGGGCTAGTGTCTACCTATGGACACTTGGATCTGCCTGGATACAGAATACTTTGAAGGCTGTGTAGAGGAGCCGAAGCCATCAATAGACCAATGTAAGTTACAACAAGCTCACACAAATGAACTGAGTTCATAAGTCAAGTCTCCGTTGTAGCTCTAAATATTTCATTTTTATTACTATCTCTGCTCTTTTCAACCCGGTGAGAAACAAAGTTCTTTCTCAGAGCCTCTCAAAAATATTCTCTAATTCAGAGGTCATAGCTAAAATATTCATATGTTTGCTTTTTTTAAAAAAATTATTTTATCCTATGTAACAAAACCAGAGATTTACCTGAGGATAATGTAGAAACACGGTTAAACTATGTTATTAGAGTCTGTTAAAATACAATACTTGTGTAATTGTTTAGAGGCAATAAAATATATCCCTTAATCTATAAAACATATACTTCATACTATTATTCTTTTTTTAAATCTTTATTGGTACATTAAATATACACATCATGATTGCACTCCATAATGGGGATTTGTACCAGTATAAGACACAACTTAATTCTCATTTTTTCCCATAGCCCCACCCACCCTACCACCCCCCCCATATATATAAAATTTGTTTCCTTACTTTTTTGTTACAATCTCAACATTGTCCCCTTTGGGACATACTATTATTCTTGACTGTACTTTTCCCAAACTTAATTACTTGACTTTCCGCTACTAATAACATACATAGCATAAAATGTTACCATTTTTTAATCTTGTAAGTCATTGTTTTTCAATATATGTAGCACCAATTTTAAGCCACAATCAATATTTTAAAATAATTTAAAAATAGATATCTAAATAACAAAATCAGTATGAGTTGTGATGTTATGAAAGAGGAAATTTGTTATTTGACTGATAGAGAGTCATGAAATTTTTAGTATGTGAAGAGTATTAAAGTCAAAATTATTCAAATAATATAAATTCATGGATTTTAAATAACCTCTTTGGAAAGAATGAATTATATATGTTGTTGTGAATAAAACTCCAAAAAGAAACATGTTATATACCCTCAGTTCCATTATTAAAAGTAAACTGAATGAGTAATATCCTGTACATCTTTATATGTGAGAATGTATGTGCAAGCCTAAATTTGTCCATACGTGTACAAGCATATTAATATACATATTAATCTTCTTTAGAGAAAGTTATGCATATTTTTTGAATCTTATTATTTTCATTTACTGTATGAGTTATTCTATATAAGATCATAAAAATATAATTCTCCCAATCACATCATGTACATGATACTCCTTTGTATAGGTATAATATGGTTAGCTGATTTATTTTCTTCCAGACAAGCATTGATGAATTAACTGTTTCTCAATGATTTTGTAACTGCATCCCTTAGAAATATATTAAATAATAATGATAGTAGAAGTGTGACTTAATGTAAATCCTCCTAAAATTTTATAATTTAGTACAATGGCTTTTTACTTATACACACACAGGCATCATGATAAAGCCATTTACATATATTTATCTATTTCTGTTTCACTAGTGACATTTGCAACTTGTTATTTCTTTGTTTTGGTCTGTGAATTTTACACTTGATCTTAGCCAAAGGTCAAGAAGTGATGATCTGTGAATTTAGTAGTTATAATTATGGAACCTATGGAGAAAAGTAGTTATTCTTTGATCTTCCAATGTTATTAATTATATACCTAACTTTCTCATATTGAGCTCTTCTTACATCTTTAGAAGGAATCAAAATCATGAGAATCTTTTAGTATTTTATTTCCTCTGTTGAATATCTATGCATATACACACATCTTTGTGTGCCAGACTTTTTCAGCTTTTATTATGTATATTCCAATTTTGTAATATTTTATTATTACATCTTAAATTTTATTAGAATATTTCAAATAGTACTGAACTGTATAATTTGAGATTCTTAATACTCATGTAATCATCTAGATTTGCAATTTTACTAACTTTTAAAACTTCTATATTATTTTACCTAGTTTTAAAAATTTAATTGAAATCTTTGTTGGTACATTACATATACACATCATGATTGCACTCAACAATGATAATTTGTACCAGTATATAACATAACTTAATTCTCATATTTTATCTTTTTAAATCATGTAGCTCTATGAATTTATTTTTCCTAAAATAAATCTTTAAATATTCATATAATTTGGGAGAAAATAAAATAGTACGTGAAATCATTTTCCAATGCAAATAAAATTAATGATTGATCTTTCTCAACATTATGTTGAGAAAGAATAAAGTCTTGACTGCAAAGCATGCTTGATGCTTTGAATATTAAATCTTGTCCCTCATTCTAGTTATATCTCTTAGTGGAATCATTCAGATGTTTCTTGTAACATTACTTGAAAATTCTAGAGATTCTGAATTCCAGATATTTATGTCATTTTCATGCACAGTTTTATGGATTTATCATTCCGTGGGGCCTAAAATTCAGACAAAGTTTATCCATTCACAGGAAACTTATGCTACCAGCTGGTTTTACTTCTCCTTCTTAGTATTTCTTTTTATAATTTTTAATTGATTCCATCAATCACTTCTTCTCTCCATGATAATTAATTTATGTTCCCATCCTCCTTTCCCCTATATTTCTAAAACTAATGTCAATATTTTAATCTCACTTGGTGCATATCTGTCCTTTAACGGAAAATCTGAAATTAGTATTGAAATTAGTATCACTCCAATTGATAAGAACAACTTTGTAAAGTTTACAACTGAAATAAGAATTATTGTTATGCTGGAGAACAAATTGTTTTAATTTTTTTCTGTTATTTTAAAAATTTATCTTCAGCTTTTAATATTTTTAAATAGTACTATTTGCAAAGGAATTTTGAAAATGCTAACTTCTTCCTACACAAAATCAAAACTAAACAAAACTACCCTGTCAAATTCTCAACATAGAAATACTAATAATTATCCACTGTCTATTTACAAATTCCTTAGCAGCTCATGAAAAAAGAATAGAAACTAGGCAGAATTTTTTTCCCTTTTGAAAATGAAGGAAATGTATGTGGCTATTTAAAATAGGATTTGTTTGTTATGCAAAGTTAGTAACTCATATTCTCTCCTTCATATCTGAAATAAGAAAAATCATTTAATATTTAGTTAAATATAACTATTGAGAATTCACTCCTTCTTTATTTAAAAGATTTGATGGATTGCAACATAGAAATGGTATGACCTAAGATCTGAGAATTCATTTTTTGGATGCTGACAGGAATGAGTAAGAAACAACAAAACTCAGAATAAGCCTCTTCATTTTGCATGAAACTGAACGACGTGTCAACCATGAAATTTTTCTGAAAGAATCAAAGAAATAAAATACTAATTTTAACTTTCAAAAATCTCTCAGAGAAGAAGATACAATTTGAACCTGCAGAACTGGTGCCCCCTTCAGAACAGATTGTGTTAAGACTCTCAGCAATTGCTTACTCAGGGATAATACAATAAAATTGATACTGTGGCCTCACGATGGTGAGCTTTTCCTGGAGTGCAAGATTTCTCCGCAGAGCAGAACTCATTTGCTCAGTTGGCCTTGAGTCTCCTGTCACCTTAATGGTCTCCGTCTACATATGGATTACATACAATGTTAACAATCTCTTTCATATTCATCGTACATATACACACACACTCACAAAGACACACACACAAAGACACACACACACACAAAGACACACCCGGTGATTATATTTCTCTTTTTTTTGATTTCTCAAAAGTAAGGTGGAAAGGAGGAAGGAAATGAAGATAAGGAGAACAAAAGGAAAGAGAATACACCTATTATTCAAAAACTTAATATAATCCAAATCAACATTAAGAATGCTGGAAAGTTCACATGATTGTTTTCTTTTCCAGCCACAAGTATGACTTACAGAGCATTAGATTTATTCAAACAGAATTTTGTGTTCCTTCTAATAATAATTTTCTCCTATTTATTGTATGTTATATATGTTTATAATTATAACTATCTTTATTTCCTACATTCAAAAGTGCAGGGGATACTTTCATTGCTGTAATGCATTAATCCTGTATTGGCTCTAAGCTCTACTTGATCAGGAAAATGTTCAGAAGACAAAGCTCGTCCTTTGAAAATTCAATTCTAATTTGTGGATAACAAAATAACTGCTTCTTAATGACTGCAATTGTGACAGTTCCTATATGCCCAACTAAGAAAGAAACTAATATTACTTGATTTTCTTTCAATAATGACAAAAATAAAAAAAATTTATATATGTTAAACCCCATTTAAAAAACAATTCCAAGAGGACATTCTAATTATTTGACAAGCTTTCATTAATAAATTCTCTGTACAGCTAAAATAATTTGAAAATGGACATTTTCATCTACTTTTTCATGTTAATCTCAATATTTTAATGCTCTAAATCCAATTTGCAAATGATTCTCATTACTTCTTTATGGATTTAACTGAATAACCAGGTAGCATAGGGAAAAATAAAACATATACTATAAAATAAACTATGTGTCATTTCTTTCTTAGCTACTATGCCATGAAAATTGTTCATAACAAAATAAATAGCTTTATATGCACTTTACAGAAAATTTTTTCCTGTAGTTCACTTGACATTGCAAACATCGTAGGAGGCTTGGAGTGATAGGTAATTTCAAAATAAGATGTCTTACCCTAATTGAACCAAGATCCAATAGAACAGTGATTGTCAGTTATTGCACATATAGCTTCTGGGCTAAAAGTGGTTCCTACCCCAAGTGGGAGTTACCATGGCAAACGTAAGCCAACAAGATGTGTCTTACTTGATGTCTGGTGGGAAGGACAGTGATCTAACAGAAACACTGTCTGTTTTCAAGAAAATACACTTTGGAAATACGAATCGCTGTAAATGGCAGAACACTCTCTAGAAGTATGAGTAGAACTTCATGCACTGTCTTGGCTGCACTTACATTTTTTTCTCTATATCTCTGCATATTTGTTTTAATACTTTCCTTCCTTGTACATCCCTGATTTTGTTGTTGTTGTTGTTTCCTTAGGTAATTTTTATCTTTTCCACACATAAAAAAGTAATTCATGGCTTTTAATGGGTAATAGTACTGGCATTAAATTCCACTGCTTTCTTTGTAGAAAACACAATACTTTACAAATTATAGAAGGAAAAATAAGAACAAAAATTAGAGAAAAACTTTCAAAATTCAATAGACTATTTTCTGAATATCTTTCATATTATCCAGAATTAAGACAATCATTTTGAAGAAGGAAGAAATACTGATTGATGGAACTTCTGATTGCATTTCTTTATCCTAAATCAAAACCTTTCTGATGAACATGGCATGTGACACTTTTTACTTTCATGTGTTAGAAAGTTATTCAAGTACAGCTTTCATCGGGTATATATCACTATGGTGTCCTGTCTGTCCAGCAAGTATGAGGTCCTGAGTTTGATCTCAGAGATCAGAGTTTGATCTCTAGAGAATTGCCCTAATTGTTGAGTAGTATATTTTAAAAGAATGATGCATAAAATTGTGCCATATGCACAAATAAGGAAATTGCATTTTATAAATCTTTATACTTGCCAGTAACTTACTTTTTTCCTTACAGTACAGAACATTAGCTTTTTATTTTTTATTGAGTTTTTTGGTACACTCACATTCACCATTGAAAATTTATACCTGTACATAATATATCTTGCATCTTATTTTTTCCAATTTTACTGTCCTTTCAATCCTCCACCTTCCATACTCATAAGCTTTGTTTCATGCTTCCTCTTTTACTATCAATTTTTCTTTCCTTTCTTGTTTTTCCATACCCCCACCCACTTCCTTTTAAAAATTTGCCTTCTATTTCACAATATCTATCACACATTTACATTTCATTTATACTTCATTTCTTATACTAGAGAAACCATATGAAACTTACACATCTGCATCTTATTTATTTCACTTATGAGTATGACCTCAAGGTTCATCCATTTACTATTTTAATTAAAAATTTAAGTTTAATCAAAGTGCTTTACCTCCTCTTTCTAGCAGAATATAACACTGAATATCTTGCTATCTTTTTTGAATAAAAATCTATAAGAGCTAAACACATCTAGAAGATATTTTACTATAATATGTAAGTTCATAAAATTAATCATTGATTGCTCTTTCATGTAATATTTTAGTCTATATTCAAATAGGTTAAAATATTTTTCTTTATAAAGCTTTGTACTAAGTTACTGTCATCAAAAAGTTTTAATTTTAAAAAGTCTCATTTTTCTAGATATTTTGACTCATATTTTAAAATTCATATTTAAAATTATACATACATCATAATCACAGCAATTAATCCTATATTCTCTTCTGATAGTTTATTTTAGCTTTTATATTTGTGCCCTATTTTGAATTGACTTTTGCACAGGGTATGAGGAAGCACCCCTAGTCCATCTTTTCCATATTGATATTCAATCTAGAAGCTTTTGTTAAAAATAATACTCTTTCTCCAAATGAACTGCCATTGAATTCCTTGTCATGTATCAATTAATCACAAAATGTACAGATTAATCAAAAATTGAAACAAAGCTATGTATACAGGGGGTGTGTTATTGCGAGGGCAGGGAAAAGGGGAAAAATTAGAATGAAGATATACCATATACAGGTACAAATATGTACTGTTGTATGTGACCATAGTGTATATCTAAATGTACTAACTCAATAAATAAAAGTATCATAAATAATGATATGTATTTTGACTTTCAATTCTATGCCATTGGTCTAAATGTTTTTATACATTCTAAATCATACGCCTTGAGCACTTTTTAGCTTTGTAGATGATTTTGAAAGTAAGATGTTTGAATCTTGTAGCTATATTCTTTTTTTTAAATCTTTATTGGTACATTAAATATACACATCATGATTGCAGCCCATAATGGGGATTTGTACCAGTATAGGACACAACTTAATTCTCATTTTTTCTCATAGCCCTACCCACCCTACCACCCCCCCATATACATAATATTTGTTTCCTTACTTTTTTGTTACAATCTCAACATTTTCCCCTTTCAACCTATTTTACATTGAGCATTTTCTATTTCACAATATATAACATACGATGCTAGGACTCATTTACATCTATATTCTTGTTAATTAACTTATGTTTGGCCATTTTTGTCTTTAAGGATTAGCTACAGACAGTGTTTCTTTTCTCTTCAGTGTCTCAGTCACCCAAATCCCTCCAAAATTTTGTTAAATTGACACTCCATTGAATTTTAACAGCATTATTTAGACTTCAATGAATAGTTAAATGTATATAACTTTAGAGTAATTTCTGAGTATCTTCTATCAATCTATTCTGGTGACATTTTATGATAGATATACAAAGTTGTAAACTTAAAAATTGTACATGATAAACTACATTATTCAGACAATTTCTTAAGTTTATCTTGGCTAATGTGAATTTAACCCTAAATTAAGCACCTTTAAGAGAAAAATCATCAGAGAAAACTGCTAGTCAGAGAAATGACTTTTATTTTTCAGTCTCTACCCAGATATTTTAACCATCTTTTCATTCTTGCCAAATTAATCTCACCTTTTTAAAATTACATTTAGAAATCTGTAAATCCTGCCGAAGACTAAAGCTAGACCTATCTCTTTCACTATGTATCAAGCTAAAATCAAAGTGAATTAAAGACCTAACTATTAAAACAGAAACATTAAACTTGCAGCAAAACAGGTTAGTTAAAACTCTTGAAGACATTGCCACTGGGAAAGACTTATGAACAAAACCTGTACAGCACAAGAACTGCTAGAAGAAATCAACAAATAGGATCTCATCCTATTAAGAGGCTTCTGCACAGAAAAAGAGGCCACTACTACAGTAAAAAGGCGACCAACAATATGAGAAAGAATCTTCAGCAGCTGTTTCTCAGACAAAGGACTACTATCTAGAATATATAAGGAGCTTAAAAAAATCATCCCACCCAAATTTAAAAACCCATTTCAAAAATGGGCATCTGAAATGAACAGACATTTTTCAGAGGAAGAAGGGAAAGCAGCGTATGAAAAAATTCTCAAATGGTCATTCGAAAGATGGAGAAGAAAACAACACTGAGATTTCATCTTACTCCACAAAAAAAGGCTGCTATCTCAGAATTAGCCATCAACAAATATTGGCGAGGCTGTGGAGAAAAAGTAACACTTCTCCACTGTTGGTGGGAGTGTAAATTCATACAACCTCTGTGGAGATCAGTGTGGAGATTCCTCAAAAAATTAGGTTAGAGGTCCCATTTGATCGTGCTATTCCTCTGCTAGGAATATACACAAAAGAATTGAAAGATTCATATCACAGTAACATATGTGCACCCATGTTTATAGTAGCTCAGTTTGTGATTAGTAATCTTAGAAACAACCAAAATGTCCATCAACAGGAAACAAAAGATGTGGTTCTTTTATAGAATAGAGTATTGCTCTGCCATAAAAATAGTAAGATTTAGTCATTCATACTCAAATGGATGCACCTTGAGGACATTCTCATAAGTGAAATAAATAGGTCATAGAAGTATAAATATCATATCTTTTCTCTGGTATGGGAAAATCAAAATGTAAATGAGTTCTAGAATATAAAGTAGATATTGTGAAACAGAAAGTATTTAAAAGGAAATGGGGTGTATAAGTAAGCAATTAGGGGAAGATATAATGTGATGGTAATTTTAGAAAAAGGAAACAAAGACTACATATATAGAGGGCCGAGGGTTTGTAGAGTGGTAGGAGAATGGGGAAAAAATGAGAATTAAGTAGTGTCATATCATATACTGGTACAAATTTTCAAGGATGAATGTGACCATGATGTATATATATGTATATATATATATAATGTACCAATCAAAATTAGAATTAAAAAAAGAAACCTGTAAGTCAAAGTTAGGTGGGATTAGATGCCCATGAAAGCCACTCTTCCAAACATAACTTTGGCCAATAAACTAAATAGTAAGTGGAAATTAGAAGACACAGAATTAAATGTATGACCTTTTTTGTTTCACTTTTCTATGAAAATAAGTTTGAGTTCGATTATACCACATTTCCTGTCAATTTTAATGTTGACGCCTCATTCAATATTCACTGGTGAATCAGTCAAATAACTACATGACAGATTTTTCAGAGTCTGGTATTTTCCTGAATTGAACATATCATATTCTTCAGTCCTATGAGAACAGATATGTAGCTTAGTATGTAGTGTTTTGACTTTTAATACAAATTAAAAGATAAAAATAAATTTTGAAGATAGTATTATAATACACTGAAACATATGTTTCCTATTTTTAGAAGTAGACTACATGTTATAACATTATTTTACCAAGAATAGAGCATGCCTGCACTCATATTCTTTCATAAGGTACATGATGGCCTGTACTGTTTAGAGAACAATAAATGAAAGCATTATTGTCATGTAATAGTCTAATAGTCTAATTTTCCAATACAGTTAAAAGCACCAGTATGTAAAGGAAGATGCACTGAATTTATGGTGGCAAATAAAAATAATAAACTTTAATAATTTAAATAAGCTTTTTCATATATCTACTGGGCTAATATTCAACTTCACAGTAGGAGACAAAGCATGGAGCCTTCTTTAAGTGTTTTACATCATAGTATACTTTCCCTAAGTTTTCCTTATCCTTTCAATATAATATTAGAGCATTAGATTTTGTTTGATCTGAAGTTTCTTGGAGAACCAGACCCAAGTAAGTTATTAAGGTTCATCATGGAATTTGAAGACCATCTTCTCTGAGGACAGCTTCGAACTGCATGCCAAGTGGTCTGTACTTATCTCACACTGACTTCTTCTACTCAAGTCTCCCACCCAGGAGTCACTGCAGACACTTGCGACCTGCTCTCTCTCCTGATCTCTCTGGTGTCATGGAAAGTCTATTATGTATTGTGAAATAGAAAATGCTCAATGTAAAATAAGGTGAAAGGGGACAATGTTGAGATTGTAACCAAAAAGTAAGGAAACAAATTTTATGTATATGGGGGGGTGGTAGGGTGGGTAAGGCTATGGGAAAAAAATGAGAATTAAGTTGTGTCTTATACTGGTACAAATCCCCATTATGGAGTGCAATCATGATGTGTATATTTAATGTACCAATAAAGATAAAAAAAAAAAGAAAGTCAGTGCACCCTCAGCTCCACCCACTCTTAATCTATTCAAATGATCTTTATTTCTTCCTCATCTGACTTACTGAAAAGGTCTTTAGAAGAACCACAGCTTTGGAGTACTACTCTGCCATAAAAAGTGATAAGTTTGAATCATTTATACTTAAATGGACATACCTTGAAAAATATTCTCATAAGTGAAATAAATAGGGCACAGATACGTACATATTGCATCTTTGCTCTGGTATGAGAAAATAAAGATGTAAATGAGTCCTAGAATTGCATGTTATATATTGTGAAATAGAAAAAGTTCAAAGTAAAATAGGGTGAAGGGGAAAAAATAATGATATTATAACAAAAAAGTAAGGAAACAAATTTTATGTATATGGGGGGGTGGTAGGGTGGGTAGGGCTATGAGAAAAAATGAGAATTAAGTTGTGTCTTATACTAGTACAAATCCCCATTATGGAGTGCAATCGTGATGCATATATGTAATGTACCAATAAAGATAGTTTTTTTAAAAAAAGGTCTTTAGAAAAAATAGTATTGGTTTTTCATTCTTTTAATAAAATAATTTCCTTTAAAAAGTTCACAGTTTTGTGAACGAGTATATTCATATTTTAAAAATTTAAACAGGGAAAGTAGAAATTTGATTTTATATCAAATTGAAATAAGAAAAGTAAAATAATGGCAAATGATATCTTTTCCATGAAGTGTGAAATGTTCTTTCAATCTTCATTGGAACAGCATACATTGGATACATTTTTCTTATGAAGAAATTATTCTTTCAGCACTTTGCCCTTTTAACCTATTCTTTGTTTCTTTACCTGCCATCACATTTGTTATCCTGTGCTTTTTGCCCACTAGGCAGAATTGCTGTTTCCCTGGAGAATACTTTATTATTCCATATATTGTGGCCTATCTCCTGGCCTTGAGGACCTATTCGTTAATATTTGCTAATTTTTTTAACAAACAAATTTTAAAAGTTAATTCATTTATGAGTTAAAGAAATATCTTCTGGATGTCTGTGCAAGAAGCCCTCCCTCTGCTCTGAGGGATTCTCATCCCGCACATCCATTTCTTAGTTGGTGGCAATGACTCAGATTTCCTTGAGATGCAGGAGGAGAGAGGAGAAATTTTCTTCCTTTCCTCATCAGAAACAGAAGACAACTTGAGAGAATTTCAAAACAGAAAACTGAGTATAAGCCCTGACTGCTATGATCATGAATTTAGTATGCTACATTATTTTAACCTGTCTTAGTCATTATTTTGAGACTAACAAGAGAATCTATGATATGTTTCATTTCTGCCTTTAATCAATATTAAATTCTCTTTCAGAACTGACACAATTATGCTTTTGTTCTTCTCTGCACTTTTTTTCAGTGCAATCTTAGTGTGCAACATTTTTTTTTTTACTAGAAATAGATATGGTATTCAGCATTTTCTAAGTGATCCCTAAATGGCAGGCTTGTCCATATGGTGTGGTATGGGATGATACACAGTAATCTTCCAAAGGCTGGACAGAAATTAGTCAGAAGAATCACATATGTTGGAGCTGAGAGTTTAATGTAATACTGAAGAAAAATGATACTAGATGTGATACTCTGTGTAACAGCATATCAACTGAAAGAGAGAAAGAGAGACAGAGACAGTGAGTAAGCATGTAAAAAAGTTACAAAATTCTTATAGATTTATGACAGGTGAGCTCTGAGGATAGGCCAGCAGAATGTTTTTTATTTTTATTTTGTTTTTATTTAAGACAGGGTTTCACTTTTGTAGTTCATGTTGGCCCTGAGCTCAACCTTGAACTCCCAGTAATCCTCTGCCTCTGACTCCCAAGTGCTGGGATTACAGGAGGGAGCCTCCACATCCAGCAGCCCAGCACTGTATGTGGTTACCGGGATGGAACCTGTGCCCTGTATTTGCAAGGCAGATGCCAGAACCACTGAGCTAAATACTCGGCCCCAGATTTTCTTTTTCATATGTTAACTGAGTCTTGTTTCCCAGTTTGTTTAAAACAGTTTAAACATAGGATGAAAAGTCCTTAACCTTCTGCCCATTATTTTGTTTTCTCACAGACAGGATTCTCTCACAGATCTATGGTAATATTGTCCAAATTGTGAACAGAATAAAACAAGAGTGACTGATATTTCATGTGCATTAATTGTACTTAATCGAAATTCTCACCTGAGAGAATAGATAGTAGATGATAGATGATAGATAGATAGATAGGATTTCAAACATAGCTATTTGGTGGAATTATCTTTGGAATTCATTTATTTCATGACAAGAAAGGCTCCTGTGGAATTCCTGTGGGACAAAAACACTCCAAATAAAATTTTAATTTAGCTGGCCATCTTCACTATCTTAATCCTTCTAATCCTTTTAACTTTTGCTTGGCTTGAAGCTTCTAATTTTAATTTCATATCAATATCTTCTGTCCTTAGAAAGTATGAGTAATTGAACTTTAAGAAAACCAAATCATTTCTCTCTGTTAACCTATCAAGCACAGGGATTATTATTCAATGGTAACAAATACTATTACATACTCACCTAACATCTCAGTAACTCTTGGCATAGAAAAATAGATATTCTTGATCTAATTCACTTCTGTTCCTATTTTTTCAAACATCTATATGTAAGATACAATGTGTGTGTGTGTTTGTGTGTGTGTGTGTGTGTGTGTGTGTGTGTTTGCATTCGTGTAAATCAAGGCAGAGAGTAGAATTTTATTATTAACATTTCATAGAAGGATCCTGGAAGATGCTTCTTAGTAATGTGCAAAAGTAACAAGTTACAAAAGTAACTTTTTATTGATTAACCCAGTATGGTAAAATGCAGATCTTTATCAACAATGTACTCTTTCTTCTCTTTGAATCTGAGCATTTTAGCATTGGGCTATTTTATTTTAACTGCATACAATATAGTAGCTCAGAGTTTTTGAACTGAAGATATATTCCCTGAAAACAGAATACCACAGTGCTGAAAAGTGCCCAAGTACATTTCTTTTCTTTTCTTTTTTTTTTTTTTTATCTTTTTTTTTTCTTTTTGTCACAATTGCTTTGATAGGTTAAATAACTGGTTGGCTACTGAAAGCTAGTGGTGTAAATGTGAGAAACCATATTGTTTGGTTAGTAATAGACGGAGATATTCTGAAAATCTTTTTCAGGTTGCTTCTGAAAGCCGTTCTTCAAAGCTCTTGTCAAAGCTTTGCCAGAAGGTAGCGTCTTTGAAAACGTACCATTGAAAGCAGACTGAAAACTCGGGGGCACCTGTGGGCAAAGGCAGTCTCCCCACAACACAGGAGACAGAGATTCTAACATTTCTCAGTGCTGGGATGTACAAAGAAGCCATCCCCCTTTGAGCTGGAGCCACAAGGTCTGAATCCCTTTAGAGTCTGTATTTTAGGGACTATGGCACTGACACAAAATAATTGAAGAGGAGAAAGCGTCTAATAATATGGGGAAAATTTTGATAGTTTAACTGCTTTAGATTTTGTACTGTGTTTCCATGCCATAGACATTTTTAAAAAGTTACTGCATTACTTAAAATTGCTGCATGTTACTTATACGTCAAATATCCATGCATTTTTAGATGCATAATATATCTCATAGTTTATATACCTCAAAGCTAGATGTTTGGGGAAATATGTTAAAGAAATTCATAAAAATAAGAAAAACTAGCTTTGACAGGTTTACTGACAGAATAAAAACAGGGCCCTGAAGAGGCAACAATATTGACAGGCTTTGTTGATGGGGTAGAGAGGAGCCGGATTTTGAGAGGCTTATGGAAAGCCAAATTCTTAACTTTTCATGTTTACCATGGCTTTTGGTCTAGTGTTAAACGATGATGGGCACTTTCCTGGGGACTGGAACACTGTATGTCAGTGGTACATTTTAACACACCACACTCCTACTCAGCCTGTACAAGAACATGAACAGGGAGAGTTTAACCATATACCATAACAAAAAAATGGTGTTTTCAAATAATGTTACCAAATTGTTAAAAACATTGAAGCAAAAATTTATACACGTATAACCCACTTTTCAGCCAGGTAAAGAAATAAATGTGCATTTGTACAGATAATAAAACACACATAGTTCTTAATCTTGTTGTATATTTTAGACAATATATTGAGTAGATTGACTTGATTTGATAATATTTTTACAAGATAAATATGGCATCTTTAAGTCCTCAGAAGACACCTAAACAGAGAATAACTGGATCAAGTGGAACTTCAACTTTTGGTATTTTAGGGATGTCCATACTACTTTTCATAGTTATTGTACCAGTTTCCACTTCCATTAAAATATAGAAATGTTCCTTTTCCCCAGAAACCTTGTCACTATGTCATTATTTGACTTATTAATAATAGTATTCTTTCAGGAGTAAGATGCAATCAATATTGTTTTAATCTTCCTTTCTCTAACTGAAAAGAATTATTGAGGATTTATGAGTTTATTGGCCATTTTCTGGAGAGTTCATGTTAGTTGACCATTTTTTACTGTGTTTATTACTTTTCCTAATTCTTTTTTAGTTATTTATATATTCTAGACATTGATTTTCTATCTGAGGGATAGCTAGTAAATTTGTTTCAATTCTTTAGGTCATCTCTTCACTTTGTTTTAAGAATTTTACTCACTGCACCTTCCAGCAGATTAACATTAGATCCTTGACCCATTTTGAATTTTCTTTAGTGCATAGTGAGATATGTGTATGTAGATTCAGTGTTTACCGTGTGGAAGGCCAGTTATCACAGTGCCATTTACTAAAGAGGCTATTTTTCTTTAGTGCTATTTTTGACCCATGTGTCAATGATAAGACAGCCAACTTTGCCTAGGGCTCCTTCTGCATCCTCTAGTCCTAAATATTGATCCATGCAACTCTTCTTCAATACTGTGACAGTATCATGCTGCACTCATTACTGTAACTTTGCAATGTAACTTGAAATCCAGGACTGCAATGCCTGTTGATTTGCCCTTGTTATCCAGGGTGCTTTTGTACTCTCGGTCACTTCTGGTCCCTCTGAGTTGAGGATTATTTTCACTACTTCTCTGAGAAATGCTGTTGGTATTTTGACTGGGATTGCATTTAATCTATCAGTTTTATACCATGATTGTTTTAGTACATTTTAAACTTATGCAGGAATAGGGACTATCTTTTCATTTTTGATTTCCTCTTCACTTACTTTATCAAAGTATTATTGTTTTTATTGTACATGTTTTTCATTTCCTTGGTTAGGCTAATTTCTAAATGTTTAAGTTTTTATGGTATTGTGAATAGTATTGTTTTCATATTTCCTTCTTTGTAAGTTTATTATTGAGGTACAAGACTATTGACTTTTATGTGTTGATTTGTATTTGTTACATTGTTGAAATTATACTATGAGTCTTGGTGGGTTTTCTGTGTAAAAGATCATGTCACTTGCAAGTAATGATATGTGACTTCCTTTCTTATACATATCCTGTTTATTTCTTTCTCTAGCTATTATTTTTAAAACTTTATTGAAAGGATTTGTGACAATTCACACCCTTGTACTGTTCCTATATTTCAAATTTTATTTAATAAGATTTTGGCAATAGTTTTGTCATAAATAGCTTTTATCAGATTGAAAAAGTCTTCTTTTATTACTATTTCCTCTGGGTTTTTTTACAGCTAATAGTTTGGGCTTTTTTTTTAAGGCTTTCTGTGAGTCTCCTGAGATGATCATATGATTTTTGTCCTTGATTCCTTTTATGCAAGGCATTATATTTAATTATTTGCATTGTTGAACCATCTTTGAGTACCTAGGATAAACCTTTTGAGTCATGTTATATGACCTTTATTGATGATTTGTTTCTTCTGCATGCCAGTGCGTTATTGGGGAATTTGGTCTTTGAAATCTCCATGCACTGGGCCTGGATTTTCAGGGCCAGTCGTGTATCCTCATGGCCTAAGTTTTAACTTCACAGAAGATCTGTAACTGGACCACATTCTCTTCACACCTGTCCCTCACATCATCTCTACACAGTCACTTTGGGATGGTAACACTGTAAACCCTGAACTGGACTATTCTGTAGCTTTTCTGTGGCTCAGTTTTAAACAATTAATCCCCAGTGGCATTTGACTAAATACTCACTGGGAATACAGTGGGTGCTGCACTAGGTTTCTTCTGTTCTAGTCTGTCAGGAAGGAATCACATTCATAGTAAAACTTCAGGATGTTTTATAAATGCTGTGGACTTCACTTGGGGATAACTTCTTGCTATACCTGTTATTTCCCTTAGGAGCCCCCAGCTATGCAAGACTTATCTTCTCTCTAAGTGCTGACCTCATCCATGGACATCCATGGTCAGTAGTTAGTTGGTGCCTCTGCTGTCCCTTGCCAAAAGGAAACAAATCACAGGGATGGCTTGGCACTGAACGGTGGCCACAGACCAGGTACAAACTCCACGGTCACAGAGTTGGTTAGGGGCACATGCTGCCGGGGCAGGTTCCACCCATAGTCCACGGAAGTGGGTTCTGTGCAGAAGCTTATAGTAGTGGCTTTTATTGACAAGCAGTATACACATATTACTTTCTTTTTTTTTAAATTATCTTTATTGGTACATTAAATATACACATCATGATTGCACTCCATAATGGGGATTTGTGCCAGTATAAGACACAACTTAATTCTCATTTTTTCCCATAGCCCCACCCACCCTACCACCCCCCCATACATATAAAATTTGTTTCCTTACTTTTTTGTTACAATCTCAACATTGTCCCCTTTCATCTTATTTTACATTGAGCATTTTCTATTTCACAATATATAACATACAATGCTAGGACTCATTTACATCTTCATTTTCTCATACCAGAGAAAAGATGCGACACATATTACTTTCATAAGGTGAGTTAAGCCATCAGGGAGAGGCACATTAATATAGTAAATTAAAAAATAGAAGAATGCAACATGATTAAATGGGATAGCTATGCTGTTATATTCAGTACTAGAGAAGTACAAAAACAGCACTAATTTCATATTTGCAGTTAGAAGTTTGAAAGCATTCTTTAAAGTCATCTTACAGAATGAACTGTAATGTCAGGATTTCGACCCAAGAGTTTGTGCCAAAGGAGCATGGTGTTAGCAGAATGTAATGGCTTGGTAGGTTTGAGATCAGCAGTTATCATAAGGGTAGAAAATGGATGTGACTTAATAAAGCAATAGATAAGACAAAATGTATGGTTAGAGGACATATTGTCCATGTTTGTATGTGGCAGATTAATTAAAATCATACTGACAGCTAATAATATTTAGTAGTCTGTATTGAGAGTGAAGCAGACTTGAAAACATAGCAACACCACTTTCCTAAGACTTCATGGGTTGTCCCCTTTAGGACAGTTCCATCCAAATGACATGAAAGGTTTGCTGACATAAGTGACTTTATGTGGTATTTGCTGCCATTCTGAAAAGATTTAGCAAAGTCCACACATCTCTGACTGTGCAACAAATGCACTTTAAAATGAGTCAATAAGCTACAGACTCACGTTCCTTGGGACAAAGATAGCTCTCAAGGAGACATGTCACTAAAATTAACCAGTATAAAATGGCATTAAACATGTAAGAATTAAATATATAATACTTGACTATAGCAATCTGCCTCAATTCTGTCTGAACATTTTATTAGATCTGAGGATATAAATGAAAACTTTTAAAAAATGAGATGAAGTAAAATGTCATGAGGAGTAAAATCTGAGGTTAAAACTTGGGGACAAATTGCAGCATGTATAAACTACAGAAGTGATATGCATTTAGTAATTTGGAAAGCTAGAATTTTGGGTAATAGCTGTATTAAATAATTATAACTATTCTATTTTCTTTTTTTTTTTTTTTTTTTAGGTTTTTGGAGACAGGGTCTCGCTTTGTGGTTCAGGCTGGCCCTGAGCTCAGCCTCCAACTCACATCACAATCCTCCTGCCTCTGCCTCCCGAGTTCTGGGATTCCAGGCGTGAGCCACCACGCCCGGCACTGTGGTATGTGGTACTGGTTGCTGCTGGGTGTGGGTCTCCACACCCAGTATTGTTATGTGGTTACCGGGGAATCGAACCCGGGTCCTTCCGCTTGCGAGACAGGCGCCGGAACCACTGAGCTAACTCCCCGGCCCACTATTCTATTTTCTAATATCTGTTATAAAGCATCTCCTGGTAATTGCCAGATATTGAGTGATGCTGCTGTAATGGCAAACATACAGCCATGCTCCTGCCCTAGATTGGCACTTGCGATTCATTTTTTCACATTGCTATGTTCATATATTTTGAAACTTATTCTTGGGTCATTTTGTCAGAATTACTTCTAACAACTCCTTGCTTACAATAACAAATATCTTACCATGCTCATCCCTGTCCCTCAATTCCTCACTACTGAGTCAAGGACAGCCTGAACTATATAGTGAGACCCCGTCTCAAAAGGTGTTTTAAATCACTCTGCTGGGCTTTTTGCTCTTGATTCTCAGCATCGATCTGTCAAAACTCCCAACAATAGCCACGGTTTGGCCTCAAAGTTAGACTATTTTTGGAATTTATTCTATAACATTAGTCTTCTGACATTAATTCCAGTCTCAGGAAAAATCTCTGGAAATGACCAAAGTACAGACACATTTTCTGCCAACCTGTGACACATACTGTCTGGCCTCCAACAGCCAATGCAGTCCTTCTTCCCAGCAGAAAGTTTCCAATCTTGTCTTTCCAAGCCATGGCTTTGACAGAAATGTGGGCATAATTTTTGTCAAAATTGTGGTCATCTGAACTTTTCCCAGAATCTCCAATCAAGTACAACCTAAGGTGCTACAACTCTACTTTTTCAGTGAGCATCTCCAAACCTTTCCAAACTCTTCTTTCAAGCCAGCTCCAAGGGCTCCTACACTATGTGATAAGTTACAGCCATACTAATGACCCCACGTCTCTGGTATCAAATTCTGGCTTAGTAACTTATATTGTTGCTAAGAAAAAAAAAATACTCAATGCCTACTAGTTAAGGTATATTTAAGTCAACATTTATGGAAATTTCAGTTCATAATTGCCTGCCTCAAAGCAGGGTGGCACACCAATCAGCCATATAGTGGAGAAAGATTTCATAGTGGGCAGAAGGTAGCAAAACAACAAAGGTGGACCATAGCTTTTTTTTGCCCTTATATCTTATCCAGACTACCAAGGGCACATAGACTCACATAGCACTCATATCCTTAATATTAATATCTTTAAACCTAATGCTGTACCATGAATTGATCCCATAGCCATACATTCTAGATCCAGCATGAGGATCTATGAAATCCTCAACCTATGACTGCTTGAGGTTGGGGGAAGGCATCCAGACACAAGCTATACCTACCATTTATACTTCTTTTTTTATTCAATGAACAATCCCCTCTGCCTCTGTTCATATCCAACATTTCTCAACCAATAGTACTTCCAATAATTTAACAAAAAATGTCATTAGTAAGCTCCATAAGCTTGTATATGTTGATGCTGGTTTTCTATTACAGTACAAGAACTACCCCCACATTACTGCTATCCAAACAACAACCCAGTAGTCCACTGAAAAATCCATAGGTCAGTGTTTTCTTAGTGGAGACATCTCATTTATTTTTCTAAATAATGTCATCTGAGATAGATTGAAGCATAAAGGCCTTTCTCAGGTTCTGAAGAGTGATACAGTTTTTCTTTGGGGACATCATCGAAGTCATCAGAAAGAACGTTCACACACATTCTCATCTCTATACACACAGCATGATGGCTAGGTCCATGTAAGAAACTTCTGAAGCTAGAGTATGTGGAAACAACCTCTTTCTAAATAGTAGCACTTCTATTTCCTATTGGCCCAACTGCTGCAGAGACTGGAGCTGACTGTATGTTCCAGATGGTACAAGTTCTTCGTTCACACAAAACACACTCAGTGACAACATGTTCCATAAGTCTCATTTGTTTAAGAAGCAGCCTCAGACTTTCACTTTACAGCTTCATCTCCTATATGAGTTCCAAGTATGTGTGAGATTCTTTTGGACTCTAGCTCCTCAGAAAACTTCCTCTCGATTTTATAACCAGAGGGAAAAGAGTTACCTACTCAGTGACATAATATATTGAAATTCAAAATGAAAGTAGCAGGGAATGTCAAGCTTTCTGTCACCCATAGGAATTCTAAAACACATTTCCAAATTCTTGATCCATATTAAAGATTTTCCTGTGTCTATCTTTTTTCAGTCTTCCTTTTATCCTTCCCATTCTTAGTTCACCTTATTTGTTTTGGTGGTAAATATGTTGCCTTTGCAATTACTTCTATGCCTAGGAATATTAGTATTCAAAGATCTCTAACCACAGGGGATTGTCTTTTTCTGCTTCTTAGAGCCCATGCTTCTCTCATCAGTGTTATTTCTGTAAAACCCATATTGTGGACTCCTGATGAATCTTCTGTGCATCTTGTACATCACACCCAGTGTGTAGCTGCAGGTGAAAATCCTTGAGATTCCAAGAGGGTCCACAGTTAAGGCCAGAATCTCTGAGGCACCCTTCTAAGACTAGGGAGAGCCTTTGTAAAAGTCCTGAGCAACAGCCTTGGGTCTTTCTGAAGTCTTAACAAAGAAATACATAGTCATGCTCTTAGCTTCTTCTTTAGATCAAATTTTTCTTAAAGTGAAGATATTTTATTTCTGCTTTCAGATCTTTTCCTTTTTTGAGAATTTCCTTCTAGTGAGAGGGCTAAGAATGAAAATGGAATTTATTTTCAAAGTAGGAAGGGTGAGCTCAATTTTCCTTAAAATTCTGTTCATTTGGGGGCTGGTCTCTCTTTCTTTGAATATACCATAGGCAAGTAATACATGATGATACCTTTTGTAAACTATTTTATAGTTTTCTACTCTAGTGTTTTCATAACTATGACAAGAAAAATGTTCGCACATGTTTTTGATCTGTGGTTGGTTAAATTAGCAGATTTGGAATTAATTAATTGAGAAAGCCAACAATATACAAGATAAGAAATTGATACTTAAAATAAGTAAGAAATTATTAGAGGGCTGGGAATTTAGTTCAGTGGTTCCATGCCTGTCTTGCAAGCACAAAGGCAGAGGTTCAATCACCAGTAATCACATACAACAAGTTTGGGTATGGTGACTCACACCCACCAGCAACCAGCACCACATACCACAGTTTTGGGCATGGTGACTCAAACCTGTAATCCCAGCACCTGGGAGGCAGAAGATGGAGGATTGCTGAGTTGAGAATGTGTTCAAAACCAGCCTGAACTACAAAGTGAGATCCTGTCTCAAAAAAAAAAAAAAAAAAAAGAATGAGCAAAAAACATGAAAAGACATAGTTCATAAGAAAAAAGATTATTTAGTTTTGACAATCTACTTGTCATTGTAAATATTAGAAGTCCCATTTTCTATTTCTGTTAAACTTTCTGTTTCTAATCCATTTTTGTTAAGACTTTTATTTATAGATGACAATAATTCATACACTTAGCTTATACACTATCTCAAACAATGCTTATTAGTAATATAGTTTGAACATCTCAAATTTCCAAATAACAAATCATATACATTTCTCATATAAATCTACCCCATAATGATAATAAAGCTGTATTTGTGCACATGTGACATATCAAGTTCTCCATAATGTCCCACTTACTTGGAAGGCTTATGACCATTATTCAGTCTGAATCTCTGTCTCTGCCTCTGTCTCTCTGTCTCTTTCTCTCTGTTTTTATTTCAATAAACTCATCTCGTAGACTTTTTTGTCTTGCCCTAGATACTCTGGTGTGTTGTACACATTTGTTTTTAACTTCTAGAAATGGCTTCTTCTGTAACTCATTGGTTGAGAAATGTGTGAGTAATTTTCCAGGGATCTCTAACTTTTCCAAAGTTTCTTCTGTGTTAGATTCTATTCTTAGTGAATAGTATTCTGACAGTAAACATGGGTTTATTTTGATTCTTTTGTATTTATTTTATCATGGTAAGTAGTATGTTATCTATTTTAGAGAAAACTACATACTGCAGAAAGGAACATATACCCTGTTGTAAAAGGGTGAAATACTATTGAACCCATATGCTTAAGGCCGGGTTCAAGGCTGATATTGCTTTAGTAGTTTTTTATTGAGGTGGCGTATTTCATGAGGAAAGTGGAGTGTGAAGATCCACTGCTCTGTTTAGTGGGTGTTTATTTGATCTTTTATGTTCAGCGGTATTTGTTTTATGAAGATTGCTCCTCCAACACATGGATCATAAATATTCATAGGCTTTATCTCTTGTTCTTGGATCATTCCCTTTGCTATTATGTAATCATCTTCTTTATATCTTCTCCTCCGTTTTAACTTGAAGTTCACATTGTTTGAAATTAAAATTGCCATCCCTGCTTCTTCTCAAGGCCCTAGTGCTTGACATTCAGATTTTAATCCTTTCATTCTTAGTCAAAGAGTAACATTTTGTATTTGCCCACTCATCTAGCTTGTGTTTACATTACATGTGACTTTTTAGCTTCAGTGGATTTGTCCTTTTAGTCTAGGTTATTCTTGAGTATTTTCTGGAGTGCTGGTTTAGAATCATAAATTCTTTGAGTTGTTCTATTTAATGAAATGTCCTTGTTTCTCCATTTTTTTTTTTGTGGGACTCTTATTCCAGGTATGTCAAACTGCTGGAAGTTGTTTGTCTCTGGGTCTGAAAACATCAATCCAAGATTTTCTGGGCTGTAAGGTCTTTGCTGAGAAGTTTTCTGTAATTCTAATGGGTTACTTATGAGGGGTGATTTGTTATTCCTCTGATTGCTTTTAAAACTTTGAGGATTTTGTTGGACATTTGGTAATTTAGTAATCATTTATCTCAGTGAAATGCTTTCCATCACAGTTTTTGATATCGTGGAAGCCTCATTGACTTGTATTTTGAACTCTTCTCACACTTGGGAAATTTTCTATTATGATTTCTGTGAACAAGTTAATGATTCTGTGTGTGTTCTCCAGCTTCTCTGTAATTACCATTAGCCTTAGATTCGTTTCCATAGTGTCATTTCATAGGTGCTAGATTTTCTTCTTCTCTACTTGCTTTGTGGCTTTTCTGAATTTTTTATTAAAATTTATTATTTTGTCCTCCATTTCAGACACTCTGTCTTCACATTAGTCATTTCTAAAACTTATAATTATATACAATTTTTTAATTTCAGGTATTGCCATCTGATACCTTGTAGTGAATTCTGTATCTTTAGAGAATTTGTTATTCATGTTTCAAAGCATTTTTATCAGCTTGTCAATTATTTTATTTTTTTGACCCCAAATCCACTTTGGACATTTTGAGTGTTAATTCCATGAAATCTGGGTCTTTTCCTCTTTTAATCTATGTTTCTTCATCCTTCTTTAAATTTTTCATAGATATATGCATACTTGTTCTTGATTTTCTCGCTACAGATGTCTCCCACATCTTAAAAAAACCACATTTGTTATCAGTCCATTATATGGCAAGAAAAATGCATGGCCCATCGCTGGGGCATTTTTCCTACATGAAACCAATTCTTTGTTCTTGTAGCTCATACCCACTACACAGAAACTAGATTGGATCATGACTGAGGTTGTGGCACTCCTTAACCATTGTTCTGCCCACTGTGCAGGTGAAATTTTCACCAAAGACTCTGTTTATGCTCTGTATTTTTCTTCACGTGACTCCAGTTAGCCATATAACAAAGGTAGGCATAGAGAAACTATATATACATACATACATACATACATACATACATACATACATACATACATATATATATATTTTTTTTTCTTAAATAGAGTGCTTGGAGCAAAGAACAGAGGCATGCATATGCAATGTTTGCCCAAAGGAGTTTCAACATGATGACATATATTTTGTGGCCAATGCTTTGAGCACATTTTGTACATTTTTCCTGTGACTATGTTTATAGATGATAGACTGGTGGTGATTTTAAGGATTTCTTATATGAGAAAAAGATGACTTTGTCACATATGCAAAACTTTATCTTCAGAGTCTGTCAATAGCTGGATGAAGTTAATATCCAAAAAGGAAAAAAAAAAAAGGCATCCTTAGTGAGATTTGATTTGTTTATTCTTGACTTATAGTAAAATAGTTAAAATTATCCTGAACCAAGCTGATCATGTTATTAGTTGTAAGAGTGAGAATGTTTGCATTATGGTAAAAGTCCACCTATGTCACATGCTAAAAATATGCAATAGGCTTCTTAAAGGATTAGAGCAGTATGCATTCATAACAACAACAACAACAAAACCATGTCAGACTGTTAAGTCATAGAGACTTAAAAGACAAAACCTGTTGCTAGTGAAAAGATGAGTCTGCAGAAAATTTGAAAAAAAACATCCAATAGAATACTTTCTCCTTGTCTACACAGGACCCATCTTGTTACTATTTCTAATGGTCCCTCCTACTTGAAACAAAATAATACAATGTACAGTTATCAAAACAAATTTTAGATTAAGGCTGAAATCTGTAACCAGTTGATAGGAGGATTCTGGTTAAGTTACCAGGCTTCTTGGACTCTGGACATTATATTTTCACTGTATTAAAGGTGTTCCATGTTTGTGATATCTACTCATGTGAAAAAAGAAAGATGACACTTAGTAGTAACACAAATTCTGAGTGAGCAATGAAAAGATGGAAAATATATAGATTGTCTGCATGACTAGAGATTTTTTTTTTCAAAGTGCACTGTGCATACATTTCATTCAAACATAAATACATTGCATGATTAGCTTGGGATCCTATCGCAAGATATTATATATGTGAAAACATTCCAAAATCTGAAGATATATTATTTGCAACATTTATTCACACAAGGACTTTATATACGGCATGCTCATCCTGTGTTGTTTATTATTAAGGCAGAGTTTCCTTTACTCAAGTATACTGTTGAAAATTAATTTTCTTTTGACCTGTGAATAAAAAGTTACATTTGTTTGCTGCCATACTTTTCTACATTGAATAGTATGTAGTTTTCTTCTACAGACATATTGAATTCAGGCACTTTTGTATACCACATAAATGATGTTGTTTAAGCAGAAGAGTTTTAAACATCCCTTTATAGGAAAAAAATAAAAATCAGACCATTGCTGTTGGAAGATATTAGTGAAAAAATTAGGTTCCATTAAAGAGCATGCTAAGCTTCCCCAGAATCACTAATAACTATTCTCAGGTAGAAACTGGGTATTATTCTGTATAAAATTGTCTCAAAATCAACAAGTAAGTTAAAGAATCACAGAGATGATAAACAGTTTTATCATAAAAAATAATTGCTATGCTATGAATAAACTGTCAAAAATGCTGATATTTCTGCCAGAAATTTCAAGTATCTAAATGATCTCTACTTTCAGAAGTTAAATTAAGCTTCTTTAGGTCCTTAATAAAAATACATTTTTAGATATAAATAGTTAGTTATTATATCTTAAATTGCTAA
>PVIR01007719.1:39683-59705 GCA_004026965.1 Petromus typicus | reverse complement strand
CTTGTGGTTCAGGCTGGCCCTGAGCTCAGCCTCCAACTCACATCACAGCAATCCTCCTGCCTCTGCCTCCAGAGTGCTGGAATGACAGGCGTGAGCCACCACGCCCGGCCCTGTGGTATGTGGTACTGGTTGCTGCTGTGTGTGGGTCTCCACACCCAGTATAGGTATGTGGTTACCGGGGATCGAACCCAGGTCTTTGCGCTTGCAAGACAGGCGCTGGAACCATTGAACTAAATCCCCAGCCCTCCTCTGGGCTTTCTTCACATGAATCCCGACGGGCTGGGCCGACAGGAAGCCGTGGCCTGGTCTCAGAGGACCCCTCACAGCTAGAATGGGAGGGGAAGCCCTCTGGATATCCAGGACAGGTTTCAAAGCCCTACAGAAGGAGCAGACAGGAAAGTCAATGGAGGCATGAGCCCAGCCCAACCTGAAGAATGCCTCATTCTGCTCTTCCTGTACCCCAAACGCCACGGAGCATAACACTCTTCCCAGCTACTTTGAAGTTAAAGAGATATTTCTGTGGCAGTTAAAACTAAAAAGTTCCAAAATTAAACAAACAAAAAGAATTAAAACTAGTTCTTTATCTATAAAATGTTAATTCTCAAGGACAGATGAAATACAAGAGTCAAACATTAATATCAGCTATAAAGGAGGTTTTCCACCTCTCCGCAGACTTCACCATAACAGCAAAATAAACCACAGGGATCCCTCACTATTTGAACTGTTCTTATCTAAACCTAGAACTAAAGAGGTACAGATAAGTGGGTAATAGGAATGAATATGATCAAAACACATTACACACACTGAAGCCTCTGTCCAGAAAAAAAACAAAACATGTTAAGGTGGGGCTGGAGGCTTTGGAGATAAGAGAGAATGACTGTGGTATGTTCTGCATATGTACAAATCTACCAAAATGAAACCAAATAATCTGTAAAACCAGTATACATTAAATAAAAATTCAATTAAAAAAATCAAATTTGAGGGGCCGGGGAGTTAGCTCAGTGGTTCCGGCGCCTGTCTTGCAAGCGCAAGGGCCCGGGTTCGATTCCCCGGTAACCACATAACAATACTGGGTGTGGAGACACACATCCAGCAGCAACCAGTACCACATACCACAGTGCCGGGCGTGGTGGCTCACGCCTGTCATCCCAGCACTCGGGAGGCAGAGGCAGGAGGATTGTGATGTGAGTTTGAGGCTGAGCTCAGGGCCAGCCCGAACCACAAAAGCGAGACCCTGTCTCAAAAAACCTAAAAAAAAAAAAAAAAAAAAAAAAATCAAATTTGAGATATCTCCATCTGAAACTCGGGAATAAAACACTCTGCTATCTGAACTTAATGCTATCTAAAATCTTGCCATTCAAATTCAAGAACCCAGTATTTTAAAGGGATTGGTTTCAAAATGAGGAAGTCTTAACCACTTAGAGCTTTCAGACTGCCGCTGTCTACGTATGAGCACCACAAAGCCAAGCACTGATCAAAGCTCTGGTCTCAGAGTGCTCTGAAACTCTCCAGGTCAGAACTTGTCAAGTTCTTTTAAAATGGGGGAGGGGGCGGAGAAAGAAACTCAACATGGGGGTTGTGGCATCTCTGCTGCCATGTAAGTATAGAAACTCAGAACATCTGTAACCCTGACTAAAAGGTGGGACAGAACCCAAAGACCTGGGTTCGATCCTGAGTAAGCAGCTTAGGACAGCCTGAGAAAGGTGCCTGGCAAAGCAGAGTGAGGCCGGTGGGACTGAGTGGGACCCAGAGGGAGGCGGGACACAGCTAACGCCTGGCCCTTCCGGTTAGCTCATGGGCGGGCATCACTAGCAAACACCTTGAAGCTCCAATCACTACTACCAAAGAAGGCTGAGTGGACATTGAGCGGCTCAAAAACATCTCCTCGGCTTTGAACAGTCTCTGAGGCGATGTGATAATACAGCTGGCAATGTTTAACGTGATCATTCACATCACCACACTCAAAACACTATGCTCAAGTGGCTAGTTAGGTTGTAATTTATTCTGTTTTGATAGTTTTAAAAGCCTAGCGGATAAAATTCTAATTTTTAATTATATTCTAAATGACTTCTTTAAATAAAGTATTTTCTGGCATGAGAAAAAGTATTAAATTCTAAGCCCAGTCTTCATGTTAAAAAATGGCAGAAAAGGTGCTGGGGATTTTAGCTCAATGACACTGCACTTGCCTCCCAAGTGCAAGGCTCTGAGTTCATTCTCCAGTTACTGGAAAAAAAAAAAAAAAAAAAAGAATCAGCAACAAAGAGATGTTAAACTTTGACTCTTTTTTAAAAATGGGTTTGTTCTGGGGTGGTAGGGTGGGTGGGGCTATGGGAAAAAATGAGAATTAAGTTGTGTCTTATACTGGTACAAATCCCCATTATGGAGTGCAATCATGATGTGTATATTTAATGTACCAATAAAGATAATTAAAAAAAAAAAATGGGTTTGTTCTTCTCTCTCTCTCTCTCTCTCTCTCATAGAACCAGGGATGGAACTCAGGACCTGGCACTTGCCAGGCACCACTGGGCTATATCCCTGGCCCTTTGACTCTTACATTTTAAAAAAAAAGCAGAAAATATTTGTGGTCAAGAATACAAGAGCCAGGGATTTCACTCAGTGCTTCAGGCCCCTGCCTTGCAAGCACATGGTCCTGAGTTCGATCCCCAGTAACCACTTACAACAGTGTTAGGTGTGGTAACTCACGTCTGTAATCCCAGCACTCGGGAGGCAGAGGGAAGAGGACTGCTGTGGGTCTGAGGCTCACCTGGGCGACACAGAGAGCTCAGGGTCAACCTGAACCACACACCAAGACCTTGTCTCAAAAAACAAAACCAAAAAAGATCTCACTTAACAGTCACTTGACAGATCCAAACTAAGTGATGCTTCTGTGTGCAAGATACGTGCTACACGCTGAAGAACAAGAAACTCAGCAGTGTCCTCAAGGACAAGTCTAGTGGCGACTGCACTGACCTCAGAAAAACAGAAAGCCTTTCTGAATGAAGCAATGCTAACTGCAAGCTTGAAGGTCACATCAGAAAAACAGCCTTCAAGGCAGAGGAAATGGTCTGAAGGAAGAAAGAGCAACATCCTTCCTCTACTTCCACACAGGCAGAAAAAGGATCATCTTACTATTTTCTAGAAATATTTTTTCCTATCTACCAAAAAAAGAACTTACAAACTCACTTTCCCAAGCTTCTCAAATAACCCACCCATAAAACACTGTACAAATGTTACCTTAAAGAGCTCAATCTCTTTGCATAAAAATTTATACAGAACAAAAATAATCACGACATGTACTGCATATTTAAAGAGGATTTTATAAATAGAATGATAGCTAAAAAATTGGCTTTGCATAGGCCTGTTCTGAATCTTAACCCTACTACTTACTGAAGTTTGACCTTCAAAAATTTATTTTTCTGAAAGTTAACTTAGGAAAAAGGAAGAGAACTACTACTCTGCAATGGAAAACAACGCCTATAAAGTTTCCTGTGTATAGAATAAAAGTGTCCTTTGCCAACATAATAACAAAGTAAAAATTACTCATGAGCTAGCCAGGCATGATGGCACAGGACTGTTATCCCAACACCTGAGAGGCTGAGGCAGGAGGACTGACATGAGTTCAAGGCCAGCCTGAACTGCACAACAAGACTGTCTCAAAACAGACAGACAAACAAAAAAAATTACTCACGGGCTGCTGCCAAGATTCTACAACAAACCGACCATTCGGCCATCATCACCCTAAATGAAAACCAGAAAATAAACGCCCTGATCATGGACCCTTCAGGCCACACTTTTCCTGCTGTAACATTAGCCTGTCGACACAGAGACTGTCTTCATCTGCTAGTCCTGCGGAGCACACGGAAGCCATTGCCTGTGCCATACTGTACCTTTCAGCTGGATTCTTCCCTTGAATGGCTAAAACGTGTAAGCTAACACAAACCTGCCACAGTCCGCTGGCCATCACTTAGGTCATTCCACCACTTGTTAATCTATAACAGAAGGAGAGCTGCGTGTCACATGTGAAATGCTTTCAGCCGTGAGAACGAAAACTCAGCGGGAAAACGCTGGTGTATGAAAGGGATTCCTCACCCTCTAACAACATCCCTGGAGGCCAGTAAATACTCGGCAGACTAGAAAAAGAGTGTGTTGCACAGGAGTTCAAGACCAGCCTAGGCCACACAGAGACCCTGTCTCAAAACTAAAGAGAGAGCAAGCTTCTCAGAGTATTCTGTGCTAAAATCTTTTTTCGATGTAATGGTACTGAGTCACAAGGGACTGAGAGCCTAAGCATTCAGGGGCACATGCTGCAACGTTTGTGAACAGTGCCTCGGACTGGCCTAACAGCAGCACTGTGCTGAGAAGGGTGGGAGCAAAGGCCTGATGGGAAACAAAACCACTCGTGTGCTAGTGACCCTCAAAACCGAACAACGTAGCTCCGCTTCTACTATTCGATTTTTGTATCTGTTTGAAACTTTCTGAGGTTAAAGTTTTTAATTTAAAAAAAAAAAAAATCTAAGCCAGGTGTGGCGAAATGGGCTGTAATCTCAGCTCCTGAGGCTAAAACAGGACATATCCAAGGTCACCCTGAGAAACTCAGTGAGGCCCTGTCTAAATACAGAAAACCAAGAGCTAGAGATTTAGCTCAGTGGTAAAATGCCCCAGGACTGATATCCACTTACTGCTCCATAGATGTATACATGAAATTGAACTAGGCTTTCTTAAAGAAATTCAGTGTTAAAAAAATTAACAGAATAGTGTGATTCCATATTTTGTAATTTTGTGTATCAGCACCCAGGCCTCACTCACTGTACATACAGTGGTATGAATGTGGTTCCCAGGACTTTTAGTTTCTCTATTTTTTTTTTCCTTTTGAGACAGGATCTCATTTTGCTGCTGAGACTGGCCACAAACTCATGGGTTCACTGTCTTCCTACCTCAGCCTCCCAATAGCTGCACTTACAGCACACACTACCGCATCTGGCTGGGACTTTCATTTTCCACATTACATTCTCATACTGTTTCAATTACTTTAACAGGCAGAGACTATGTAACTTATCATTTATTTTTTGAAATCTATCTTTGAAGCTGGGCGCTATAACACATGTCTAACACCAGCAACTTAGGAGGCTAAGGCAAGAGGACTGTAGTACTAGACCAGCCTGTACAATTTAATAAGACCCTGTCTCAAAATAATAAAGTAAAATTAAGAATGGCTCCCTGCCAGCTGTGGTGGTACACACCTGTAATCCTAGTACTTAGGAGGATGAAGTAGGAGGATTATCATTGGTTTCAGGCCAGCCTGGGCTACACAGTGAGTTCAACGCCAGACTGAACTACATAGTAAGACCTGTTTCAAAAAAAAAAAGGAAAAGAAAAGAAAGAGCCCTCTGGGTTCAAACTCCAGGATGGGGGCTGGGGGGAACTGTGCATATTGTTTGCTCATGTCATTTTTTTCTCATTCTAAAGAACCACGTGGGTATATTTGGAAATCAAAACCTCACAGTCCAGAAATGTGGTAGAAACCTGGAGCTTTCAAAGGGAGCCAAGACTGTGGACTGGGCTGGTTCTGCTATTTTCTCAGATACATTACAGTGAACACAAATCTGCTAGTCCGTTTGCACATGTACATACTATCCAAGTTCTCCTGGTACAGGCCCGCACAGCACGGTGCCTGCTCCTTGAATGTGTCCATGGCAAAACAAGGAGGACCACAAATGCCCTGCATATAGGAGCTCAAACTATCACTAGAAAAGAGAACCCAGCTTCCATCTTAGGCCTTTGCTGACCAGGACTGGGTTGTTTCTCAGAAGGGAAAAGTAAGAACATCAGCCTCTCTCCAAACTGGCTGGTAACGTCTCTTTTTTTTTTTTTTTTTTTTTTGAGACAGGGTCTCACTTTGTAATTCAGGCTGGCCCTGAGGTCACTATGTAGCCCAGGCCAGCCTCAAATTCAAGGCAATCCTCCTGCCTCTGCCTCCCAATCCCTGGCCCAAGGCTGTGTATTTTTAAAACTTGCCAGGACGCTGATGCGAGTTGATGTGAGCAGAGCAGCAGCCTTCAAACTATAGCAGGGCAGCTGTGGATCCCCCACACTCATTTTTAGCAAATATCTGTGCTGATTTTGATGCATATGGGTCACATAACAAAATTTTAGGGGACTGGGCATTCAGCTCAGTGGTTCCGGCATCTGCCTTGTAGCACAAGGTCTCAAATTCAACCCCCAGACTCACGCCCATCAGCAATCTGTACCACACACCATAATACCAGGGGAGTGGTGGCTCACACCTGTGATCCCAGCACTCGGGAGGCAGAGGCAGGAGAACTGCTGTGAGTTTAAGGTTGGCCTAGGCCACATAGTGAGCTCAGGGCCAGCCTGAACTACAAAGCGAGACCCTGTCTCAAAAAAAAAAAAATTCTGGGGACACTCAGGCACAACACTTCCAGACAAACGGCACACTAATAAATACTTACCACCAGAAAGACTAAACCACTGACTTCACATCTGTAGATGGCATGTTGCCATTAACTATAAACACTTCATAACCACACTTTAAAAACTGTGATTAATTAGAACAAAGAAAATATGTTGATCTTTACCTCCTTTCTGAGGTCTCCTTTTTTTTGTGGTCTTATGCTGTCCAACCAATCAGCTTTTACACCATCAAAGTAACTCTGGACCCTGGATTTCAGTGATTCATATTGCCAAATAGCAGCTGATCCAAATGCACAGCCTGTAAACTGCATACAATTTAAAATGTTACTAAATGACTTTTATAGAGAAGTAGACCTGTCTGTATTTCCAAGGACATTATTTCATTTTCATTACTTTTTATAACCAACAGAAGGTACACCTGGCACAATAAAACCTATTAGTTGACAAGAACATAAAAGAACAATAAAGTTTTCCATTTTATTAACTTCCCAGCACCCTGAGGCCTGCTTCTAGCAAAAAATATCCAAATAAAATCCAAAACACCAAGTCAGTATCACTTCAAACATTTTACCAAATAGAAAGCCTATAAATTTCTCCTTTACTGCCTAGGTAACTGGACCAGAGTCTAACGGCGACAGTGAGTGACTATGAAGGTCATTCCGAAATCAGAATCCACGAGCCCAGCTGCCCAGACCCTCTGATCCGGCCCCCACCTGCTCTAGCTCTAAAACAGCCCAACCAGGACACAGTACTCAGCACTGCACTGGCAGGTAGCTAGTAACTTCCAGCAATGTGAACTCTTACCCCGACAGTAAAAAAAAAAGGCTTTATCAGAGTCTTTATTGGATAGGGAGAAGGATCAAAGACTGTCTCCTCCACGGGCGGAATCAAAGCACTCCTCTTGTATGCTCCACCACTCGGCCCCATGTCTGATCTGCGAGGTTCAATCTTTCTGGGTGCTTTTCTGAATCCGCATTTTTGTTGAATAAAGAAGTTAAACCTGGGAGGGAAAATACTGAGTTAGAAACAGACTGGCATCTTACAAACATCAGCCTCCCCGTGCCTCAGCTGGCCTGTGCCATCACATCTGTTTATTCTCTGCAGTCCAGCGAGAGCTGGGACCCCCAACCCGGCAGGAGCCAAAGTCACAGCACAGCCTTTCTGCACTAACTGGGGAGGGGGCTTGTCTGGGCTGTTTATGTATCAGTCACAGAATGATTCATATCCATTCTACAGGAAGAACTTGCAGTCTTGTAAAAGCTGGAGAACTCCTAAGTTGTCAGTTTCAATCAGTATAAATGGCTGAGCTTTCAAGTTTGGTCAATGTCCAAAACATACACTCAAATATATTATCTGTGGAGCCAGTCCAAATTCAAAAAAGCATGTCCTTTGCTAAGTACTGATCACTATAAATTGATCAGTTCCTCTTTCCTCGCACTTTGGGAAAAACTGCCAAACATACTAGGAAGGGGTTTTGTTGAGTCCTGAGGCTTGGCCTCCCCAGAACATCTGACACCACCGATCACACCTCCCATTCCTAGCTTCTACAAGACTGCAACTCTGTCCTTTAATTCTTCAATGTCCTTTAAGAATCTTCAATTCTCGGGCCGGGGAGTTAGCTCAGTGGTTCCGGCGCCTGTCTTGCAAGCGCAAGGACCCGGGTTCGATCCCCGGCAACCACATAACAATACTGAGTGTGGAGACTCACGCCCAGCAGCAACCAGCACCACATACCACAGTGCCGAGTGTGGTGGCTCACGCCTGTAATCCCAGCACTCGGGAGGCAGAGACAGGAGGATTGCTGTGATGTGAGTTGGAGGCTGAGCTCAGGGCCAGCCTAAACCACAAAAGTGAGACCCTGTCTCAAAAAAAAACCTAAAAAAAACAAAAACAAGAATCTTCAATTCTGAGAGTTCCCCCGTTTTCTATCCTTAACTACCAAATATGCTCAAAGGTTGTTTTTTTGAGACATGTAGCCCAGGCCAGCCTTGAACTCATGCCAATCCTCCTGCTGCAGCCTCCCGAGTTCTGGGAAAACAGGCATGCATGCCACTGTGCCTAAACTCCAATGCTAATGAAACACTACTTCTGCGTCTCATTAATTCCCTTCAAAATCTCAAGCATAACGTTTGAAAAGAAAAATACAAACATGCCCCATTGAGAATGTGAGCTTCAAGCAAAGATAAACCTTTAGTCTTCATTACTTAGCTTGAGAGCTTCCTTAGCAACAAGGAAAGAGCCAAGGATACCAAGAATATGTTAACAGCTGAGCTTGGGTCTAATTCACAACTTAGTGGATGCGCAGATGTAAAATGGCAGTGATGCACTGGGACCTGCTGACAGAGTCCAATACTACATCTCGGCTCACTGACCCCGTTACTGAGGACATACTCACAGCACAGGGACTGCGAAGTCAAACGTCTCCATGCCTCTCTGTAGCTAGGGTTCAGGCCAGGGATCTGGGGCAAGGTCCTGAGCTCAATCCCTGGTGTGTGTGTGGGGGGGGGGGTGTCAGCTGCTCTGCTGCAGTTAGGGTTCCAGTGGAATTAGGTGCTAACTGGACATACAACCACTACCTGGATTCAAAACTGGGATCAGTAAGACCTGAGGCATCAGATTTTTTGTAGACATCCAGCAGAAGTAGCAAAGACCTTTCTGCAGTCGGCAGATCTGGGTTTCGTAGCAGCTTTCCCAGTTGACTTATTGCTACATAACAAACAACCCTGCAGCTTACCACCTTAAAATCACAGCTGCTCTGCTCAGATTCTGCAGGCAGCTGCCATCACCCAGGGCCCCTGTCTGCCCTACGGGAGCTCAGAACCCAAGAAAGCAGCGGCCTACTACACCTCAATCCCACCACCTCTCTGCACCCAGGCCTCTGGTACGCAAGGCCTTCTGGACTTTCCCCATCACTACATTGACCACACAGTACTGAGCCAGCTACCTTCAAGGAATAAAGAAATGGACCCCAGCGCTGGAAGAAAGGAGCTGCGAAACACCACAGCCACGTTCCGTGACCTATGTACCAGCTGCAGCGGGGGCAGGTAAGATGCTGAAGCCCGGTCTGGAGTAGCCATTCTTGGTCCTCCATATTCACGAGACTGCCTGGTGTGCTCTTAAAATTACCACGCCACAGCATCATCTCATATCAATTCATTTCCTCCTTAGGAGCCGGGCCAGGGCTCCCCAAGGGACTGTCACATGCAGGCAGGGCTGACTTATCACAACTTCGGGGAAAACTCCGGTCTACACACAAATCACTTGGGGAATCTTATTAAAATCATTGTAAATTAGTATTCTCTGGGATAGGTTCAGCTTTAGAGCCTACATTCCTAAAAAGCTCTTAAATTAGGAATTGACAAACTGTGGGCTGAAAGGCAGCTGTGATCTTCCAACAAGAAGTAGTTTTTACATTTTTTGAGTGTTAAAGAGGATATACGTGGTCCTACTGCGAGTCTGGCATTTTATGAAAGAAGTTGTTTTACACGACGCCACCCTGTGGGTTCATGAATGACTCCCCACTCCAGCAGTACTGCTACTTAAATCGGAGCAGCTCATTACTGCATGTTACTCCTATGTGATGTGATAAGAAAGCAATTCCAACCCCAGAGTTTCCCAGGGGCTGACTCCCTGAACCCTGAGCACATCTCCACGTGACCCTCAACAGGTGCAGCCGCTTTTCACGTACTGTTGGGCGAACGCTTTGCAGTTCTTTGCTCATCACACACAAGAGCTGGAATCCTCCACTGGGTCCACCCACAGAATCAGAACAACTAGTGCTGTGGGGCTACTTGCTGCCCCGACCTGCTCGCGTCCCAGCCAATCCCCTGCCATTCACCCTGTCAATCACGCTCCGAAAGAGCCGACGGGAGGCGCCCTAGGCCTGGCACACACTTGAAACCCTAAGCCCATCCCACGGCCACACCATTTCCCGTTGTCCCTTCTTCCCATCAGCATAAGGCTGCTTGCTAGGGGCATAGTTTTGCCCATTAAACTGCATCACACAGAGCTGCTTTCTCCATGCCACTGTTTCTCATGCACAATTACTGGAAGCCTGCCCGGGACCCCATCACCCACTGTATCATTATCTTCCTGGGCTCCCACCTCTGGACTTTCAAATGTATACATCAATTGCTTCCAACAGCTTAGGCCACTTAAGAGTTGATTATGGAGGTGAGTTTTCCTGGCAGCAGGATGCTTTCCTGTGTAAGGTTAACATCACATACTACATGATACGTACAGAGAGCTTCTGGTTTGGTCTGGTTTGGTTCTTGTTGAGACAGGATTTCACTTTGCATTGCTGGCTCGCCTTGAACTATGTAGCCCAGGCTGGCCTCCTGCCTCAGCCTCCTGAGTGCTGGGAGTACACACATTTCTTAAAAGGTAACATAAACCATAAAAGGCAAATTAAACCATAAGAATGGTAATGCCCTAAATTGCAAATATCGGTGATCTTTTTCACAGGTTTAAGTTATCTAGCTTTACCCATAAAGATGAAAAAATGAACTGTTCACATGAAGTAAGTTAGGAAAACAGGAAGTGAAGCAACACTAAAAATGGATATCGATGGGGAAATGGTTCCTTGAGGCGTACACCAACTCGTAAGGGCAGGCCAGGCTCTCCGCCTTGCTATCAGGTCCCTCTGACAAGTACAGTGATTTGGGAGCAGTTTAACTCAAAGTGCGGACAGCTCAGGAACACCTGTGTCACCGTGAACCACACAATTATGACAGTAGCTTTTAAGACCCCCATCAACTTTGAAACAGAAAATGTTATATCCATGTACTTAATGAATTACTGGTAAGATAACATAGTCCTGCTATGAATTGTTTTTTAAAAGAATGTGACTTAAGCTAGGTGTTTAGTTCAAGCCTACTCCCAGCTACTTTGGAGGCAGGAAGATTCAAAGTTCAAAAACAGTCTGGGCGGGCCAGGGATTTAGCTCAGTGGTTCCAGCGCCTGTCTTGCAAGAGCAAGGACCCGGGTTCAATCCCCAGAAACCGCATACCTATACTGGGTGTGGAGACTCACGCCCAGCAACAACCAGTACCACATACCACAGTGCCGGGCGTGGTGGCTCACGCCTGTAATCCCAGCACTCGGGAGGCAGAGGCAGGAGGATTGCTGTGATGTGAGTTGGAGGCTGAGCTCAGGGCCAGTCTGAACCACAAAGCGAGACCCTGTCTCAAAAAACCTAAAAAAAAACAGTCTGGGCAACTTGGTGAGACCTAACTTTCACTGTAGAGTAATCAAGTAAAATATATTCTGAGCAGTGGTCAGTGTGGATATATATTTGTAAGGACTCACTATTGTTTTAATGCTTAATGTGTTAATAAAGTAATAAAAATAAATAAAAACGATGTAGCTTGGTAGTAACACCTGCTTACCATGTGGGAGTCTCTCATTTAAACCCCCCCACACACACAGAGGATAAAAATAATGAAACAAATGTACATACAAGGCAGTGCTGATGTCTATTACTAAAATTCTGTATGAACAAAATTGAGTAGAAATGTCCTACCTGTTAAATAAAGAGAAGATGTCTAAGCATACAATACATTAGATTGAGTCCATTTAAAGTAACTATATTCCGAGGTTGGAAGGGAATTTTATATGAACTCTTGAACACCAAAATTTTCTTGAAACTCATCTTGAGTAAACAGGTGGTGAGTTAAACAGGGAAAATAACATATGTTACTTAATTCACTAATTTGCCAAGCAACATACATAAGGATATTTTAGGTTTTTGTTTTTTTTGGTTTTTTTTGAGACAGGGTCTTGCTTTGTGGTTCAGGCTGGCCCTGAGCTCAGCCTCAAACTCACATCACAATCCTCCTGCCTCTGCCTCCCGAGTGCTGGGATTACAGGCGTGAGCCACCAAGCCCGGCACTGTGCTATGTGGTACTGGTTGCTGCTGGGTGTGGGTCTCCACACCCAGTATTGTTATGTGGTTACCGGGGAATCGAACCCGGGTCCTTGCACTTGCAAGACAGGCGCCGGAACCACTGAGCTAACTCCCTGGCCCCATAAGGATATTTTAAAACTGTCACCTCAAACTAAAAATTAAGCTCTGTGTAGGTGCTACAATGAACTATTCCTTTGGATTGTTTCAGACTGGCAAGTTATGTAGGCTTCTACTTTCAAGTTTAAATCATTTTTTTCAGAAGTACCACCAGAAGCTTGTTACCAACATATCTTAAAAGCCTCAGCGAAATTTTTTTTCTGTTAAAGGCAAGATAGTAAATATTTTACTATCAACTACTGTAACGTCACATTACTGTTTTGTTTTAGTACCCTAACCTCCTCATTCTCCATCTCTCCAAGATGTTAAAAAGGTTGTCTGGTGAACTCTTAGGACTGTTTGTACAATACAGGATCAACACCTAGAGCGCCTGCAGAATGTAAATTCCTGCCCTCTTCCCCTTCCGCCCTATTCATGACAATCACACAGAGTGAGTCACTCCTCTGCATAATTTTGGAACCATAGGAACTCAAAACAGACCTAATAAAGGTTATATAGACAGTAAGTCACACTCTGTTAATTTTTAGCACATTTTTCCAGAGGAAAAGAGCAAATAAATGCTCTACCTACTTCGGGCTTACCTACATTCTCATGTAATGCATCTTTGTATGCAGGCACAAAAATGTTACCTTCTGTAACGTTAATGGCTAGTTAATTCCACATTAATTCCACATTAATGGCTAGTTTAAAAATCAGGTGCTAATCTTCAACATTACACATTTCTTGTTCATGTTCCAAATGGTCCTCCCACCCAGTTTTACTGGAGGTCCTCTTTATCAAGTTTTCTTTTGTGTCTCATTCCTAAAACTAATGAGGTGTGCTCGATCTCATTTAATAAACCTGCTTCTAAATAAGACATTCACCCACACCCCAGGAGACATTGGGACCCCACCTAACCTTCTCATTCTCCATCTCTCCAAGAACTTGAAGAGGCATGTTATTTTATCATTAGGTGATAATATATACAAGTTTTTCACAAATGCCTGATGAAATTCACCTGGAGCGCTTATAAATATTGCGCAGGTTCCAGGAAATACAGGAACCAGAAAACACAGGTTCTTCCAATTCTCCCAACTCTGATTTTATAGGACTAACGTGAGACCTGGTAAATGACTAGTCACACTCCAGGGCAATCTTGTGTTTTGAGACAGGGTCTCACTATGTAGCCCAGGAGGCTGGCCTCCAACTCATTTCCCAAGCTCGGCCTTCTTGTCCTGAGTTACTGTCCTAAAATTAGGTAGGGGCTCCACCATTCTAAAGCCTTAATCAAGTACACCTGGCTAGCTCACATGTTGATGAACAACGTTTCAAGGTTCCTTCCTACCATGCAGTGGATCTTAAGACACCAATCCAACCACGTCAGTACACATCCCATTCTTAGAACGCTGAAGGGTTTCTTTCAATGTAGAACTGAACCCTTACAGAAAAATCAGCAGACACCGATAGACCACGGTTCTCACACAGCTGCTCCTCCAGCAAACAAAGGTGGATTTCTTTCCAAAGCATCGCCAACTCAAATGTCTCATTGTCTCAATTCTTCAGTAGAAAAACTTAAATCAGGACTTTGCAAGAAAGGCAGAATGACGTTCATCTGACTGTCCTCTGTACATCCTAAATAAGGGCACTGATATCGTGAAATGGGCCCCTCATAATTAAGCTATTACGCTCTGCCATTACCCAGCTGGGCAACTGCTTCACTTAAAAACAGTTGAGTGTCATCTGCTCCGGATGATGAGGGTGGTTTGTCCTCTTTTCGGTCACGTCCCTCCCAATGGTAAAGGGAAAGCGCGGGTTCTGGCAAGGCCGGCGGGGGCAGTCACTGTCCGGCCAGACCAGGGCAGGGTGGCCCCGCGAGAACGGCGAATTGAACGAAGGCTAAAGAAAAGCAGAAGGGATTGGCGGCGGGCGAGGAGAAAGGAACACACGGAGGGGCAGCCCAAGAACTCCGAAGATACACGGCCGGAGCCCCGGGCCCAAGAGGCAAGAAGAAGTCGAGGACAACGACCATTACCTGCGTCCGAGAAGCCGCGGCGAGGCCAGGGCTGCCGTGAGCTCCTCGCAGATGTGGCCGCCCACCTGCGGGGCCCATGACTGGCCGCAGCCCCAACTTCTGTGTGCCCAGCCTTGCCACGCCATCTTCCCAACCTCTGCCCCACCATGGCCCGACCTAATCAACCCCAGCCAAGGAACTACTTCCGGGGCGAAGGAGGCATCACAGAGCGCCGAGGTGCTGCCTAGAGCGCCCCCGCGCGGCGGAGCGGAGGCCCGGCCAGGCGAAAGGACGCATGCGCAGCTCTGGCACGCTGGTGCTCTACCCCGCTGGGAACCCTCAGCGGCCACCACAGAGCCCCTTCTGAGCCCAGCTGCGGAGGGCGGCCTGGCCTCCACCCCGCCTGCCGATGGGGAGCATGAGACTCTGTAAAAGGAGAGTAAGAAAACGGGTGTTATGGAGTAATGCCATATGCCAGGCACTGAACTCATTGAAGTGTTGCCGGGCCTCGGAGCTCAGGGAGAGGAGGCGACCTGCCCCGTTCCTGCAGGAACCAATGCTGCAAGACAAGTTTTCTTAAACTACTGTTTTCTTCTGCCTCTTGCTTGTTCGTGGCATCCTGTCGTGGCACGTATAAAAGAATGTGCCATCTATCTTTTATACAAACTCCAAGCCTGAAATGAAATCCACACTGCTGGCTTGTCGGTCAGCTTTACTTCTGCCCCTTCAACCCTTGGAATCTAGTTGCAGCGGGGCTGAATCAGTGTCGCTTTCTCAAAGGCACCGGCCTCCACACGCCATTCATGCACCATTCTCACTCCCAACGTCCTTCAGATCAGCCCGATGTGATCTCTTCGAGGGCCAGGAAGCCTTTCTCACCCCCACCCCCCCGCTGGTTTCCCTACACTTCCTCTATCTGTGCGCTCCTTACATGCACATCCCCGCAGTAACAGTGTTCGCGCCACAGATACTTGTGGAGCATGTGCACTGTGTCAGGCAGCGCGCCAAGTCCGGGAATATACTTTAGATGTAACAACTCTGACATTACAAAGGTTCTACAGCATTGGAGAAGGCACAAAAGAATAAATAGAAATCGCGAGACATTGTGAGAGGTGCCACCGTTCAAGAAGCACGTTCAAGAAGCTCTGGGATTTAGGAGGGGACATAGCTCAGTCAAAGGATGAGGAATGAGAGGCTGAGAGAGAAGGATTCCCAGAAGACATGACAGAGGCCACCCAGAGAGGAGAAGGCCTGAGCTGGGTGGGTGTGGTGGTACACATCTGTCATCCCAGCTACTCAGGAGGACTGAAAGTTTAGGCTAAATTGGGTGATTGAGCAAGTCTTTGTCTCAAAAAATGATTTTTTTAAAGATTGGGCTCATGGCGCAATGATAAGAACTCTTGCCTGATATGCAAGAGCCCCTGGGCTCAGCTGCCAGGACAGAGAGAAAAGAGACAAACTCACGTGTCCCACAGGGACAAAATAGCGTAGGTAATGTCCTCCAGGGTGTGGCTTGTTTCAGAAACTCCATGCATTTTGACTATGTCATCAGGGTTTCATCTACCTTTGATCTTATCTTGTACAGAGGCCGAAAGTTTGGGTGCCTGCAAAAGACAAGGGGTTCCCAGTCAAAGCCTGGGTGACAAGCGTCATGAGGCGTCATGTCTTCACAAGTCCCCTGTCTTACTTTTCTCCTGTTGCTGAGACGTGATACCCAACACCCAAAGTTCAAAGGAAAAGGTTGATTCGGCTCACAGTAGAGGTTTCAGTCCCTAATCGGCCGGCTCCAAGGCAGGATGGCAGGGCAGACAGGGAGGAGGGAGCAAAGCAACAGGGCCCCCTAACAGCACTCACACCTGTAATCCTAGTGGCCCTGAGCCCAGTACTCCGCCATGAATCAATCCCAGCATCCCATGCTCTCCATCCACCCACCTCTGAAAAGGCACCACCTATGACCACACGAGGCTTTGGGGGACGTCTAGACACAGCCCATTACACTCTTCCATAACATTTCCGAGGACCACTGTAACGATGCCACAGCCCAGATACACACTGAACGCACATACTGAACAGTGGGCTCACACTTCAAGTGATGCAGGCCAACCTTCAGGAATCTGTGTATTTATCTGTAGTGTGATAAATCTGTGACTAGAGTCATGGAAAGAATTAGGTTCATGCACTGAGCAACCACTTTATCTGTGTAGCTAGGTTTTCGAGACAGGGCCTCATTTTATAACTCAGGATGGCCTCAAACTCACTGACTGTATAGCCCAGGCTGGCTCAAACTGGTGGTAATCCTTCTGACTCAGCCTCCTGAGGGCTGAGATTACAGATGGGCACCACCACTCCTAGCTTGTTTTACATTTTGTCATAAACTAGCTAATAACGTGGTTTACTATATTGTTTTCCATCAGAACAAAGGGCAAATTTGAAGACTTGGAAGAGAGACTTAAAAGATCCTGGTTCCCTGTACCTTGAGGACATCCTCATAAGTGAAATTAACAGGTCACAGATGTGTAAACATCATATGTTTTCTTTGGTATGAGAATATGAAGTTGTAAATGAGTTGTAGTATGTTTAATTGATATTGCAAAGTAGAAAATATTTAAAGGAAAGAGTCTAAGGGTAAATAACAAGGGGAAAGTGAATGTGGTAATAATAAAGAAAAAAGAAAACAAAGATTGTGTATATAAAGGGCGGGGGGGATGCAGGGTGGGAGGAAAAGGAAAAAAATTAGAATCAAGTCATGTCATATTCTGGTACAAATTCTTAATGATGAATGTGATTATCATGTGTATTCATAATGTACTAATAAAGACAATTTTTTAAAAAAAGATACCTGGTTCTTAAAATCAACATTCTTTTCCTGTAGCTCAACCGTGGAGTATGCACCTGGCCCTCTTCAGATTGCTCTGTGGGATCTGGGACTCAAGAAACCAGCAGGAAAATTCTAATAATCCGGCTGATGCTCTTACTGGGAGTGTTTCTCTCCATCTCTGTCTCACAAGTCTTGTGTTGTCTACCAACTGTGACAGACTTCAAGTAGGGTAAAACATCAAAGCCTTCCCAATGGGGATCCGGGAGCTCACAGCTTAGGGGGCTGGGGTGAGGACATTTCTCTAGGTTCTGACAAGAACCTTTGTGCGGTCCTAGGGCTGACGGCGAAGACAAAGGTAACTGAAAATCACTAAGATGAAGAAGCCCAGAAACAAGTGCTGGATATGGAGGGCTGTCCGCAGAAGTTGGGGTCGCTAGGGAGAAGGCAGGAATTGGAACGGAATCCTAGGACGGCGGTGAAGGAGAGGCAGTGATAAGGGTGTCAGCGGTGCCGAAGATAAAGGACAGAGTTCAGACTGAGGAAAAATATATGCTCAAGGGGAACGGCCGGCAGTGCTGAGAAATCCAGAAAGATCACCGGGGTGAGAGGTGGGTGAGGCCCATCTGGAACCTGGGGAGCTGGGAAGTGTCGGAGGACTGGAAAGCTGTCCCCGCCCTTTCCCATCACCCTCACTTTCTGTCCTGACTTTTCTGGGTGGATGCTCACTCTGGCTTCCAGGTGGGGACAGAAGCAAACATAGAGTTTAGAGCAGTTCTCCCTCTGCTCCTTTTCTCCTGGGGCCACATGCATTGGCCTACTTGCTTTTCTTTTTCTTTATTTCTTTCTCTTTTTTTCTTTCCTTTCTTGGGACAGGGTCTCACTATATAACTCAAGTTAGCCTCCAGCTCTTGGCAATCCTCCTGCCTCAGCTTCCGAGTGCTGGGATTACAGGTGTGCGCCACCACACCTGGCTCAGGCATTGGCCTCTGTGCTGTTACTAAACTGTCCTCATGGTTCCACTGGAGAGGAGGAGGGTGCTGTTCCCAGCTAGAGCCCGAGGGGACCGACACAGCTGCAGGAGAAGCGGTCAGTCAGCGGGCTCAGTCAGCCCAGACAATGGTGCAAGGATTGTGGGGGTGCTGACCCTGCTCCAGGAAAGAGAAAGTACTTTAACATATATCCTGGGCTCAGACTCAGGATCTTGCCCTTGCCAGTCAGGCCTGGTGCCACTGAGCTGCACCCCCAGCCCTAAAGCAGTTCTGAAAGTCAAGGTTACTGAGGTATGATATATGTATACACACACACAGGAGCAGCTCGAGTGTACGGCTTATGAGTTTTGACAAACACATGTAATCATGAAAATGATATAGGGGAAATATAACTCCCGACTTGTTAGATGTTTGATATGTCAAGTTCATGTTCCTCAAAATCAAACAGTGAATTCAAAGGAGCAACAGAGATTAGAAGTAGGAAATATTCATCAAGAGGGAGAGATTGTAGCTCCTGAGAGGCAGAAGACGACCTGAGTGGGTTGCAGAGGGCCCCCCTTTTCAGGGGAGGTTTTATACAGCACCACCGTGTGGGTACAACCCGGGTTAAAGCTGTGTAGCCGCTTAGGTGATGGTGATCCGGGGGGGGGGGAAGATGGTCATGTAGCAAGTGTACATGAAAAGAACAGAGAACTTCTCACGAAGGGTGGGTCCAAGGGCCTTGGCCACCCACTGGGGTGACTGCGTCTCTCTAGACCTTTTCACCTTTTGTCCTGACTGTCAAGGGCCCAGCCTGTCTGATGGCCTCTATTTCTACCTAACTCAGTATGCATTAAGTTCCTTTTTTTTGAGATAGGCTCTCTTTTTTGGAGGGTGGGGGGGGTTGTAGTTCAAACTGGCCCTGAACTCACTATGTGGCCCAGGCCAGCCTTGAACTCACAGCAATCCTCCTGCCTCTGCCTCCAGAGTGCTGGGATTACAGGCGTGAGCCACCACACCTGGCATTGTGCTGTGTGGTACTGATTGCTGGTGGGCATGAGTCACCACACCTGGCATTGTTGTATGTGGTTAACCAGGGATTGAACTAAGAACCTTGTGCTTGCCGGGTAGATGCTGGAACCACTGAACTAAATCCCCGGCCCCTGAGTTCCCTTTTTATAGTCAGCCCTATTTTCAGACCATGGGAGCCGCTTATTCTGACAGTTTTGATTTTTCAAGAATATCAGAGGGAAAAAAAAGAAAACAAAGCTTATGTGTATATGGGGCAGAGGGTTGTGGAGTGGGCAGGGGAATGGGAAAAAATGAGAGTTAAGTCACGATGCACACACATATTTTCATTCCCTGGGGTAGCAGTACGCAGGACTGGGACGCTGTCCAGCAGGGAACGGTACTTGCTTTTACAAGAAATTTCTCTTGTAAATTTACCATTTTACTTTCCCAACAGCAGAGGTTGGAGGTCCAGTTTTTCTCCATTTTTTCCAGCTCTTGCGATTGTCACGGCTTTAACAACTTTAATAGACTGGGTATCTCATTATCATTTCCTTACCTCAAGTTATTCCTTTTTAATAAACAATATTTCAAAGTTTGGGGGCCCCTCCGGAGAAAGTAGAGGGGCCCTAGTGGAAGAGCCGCTAGGAAGAGATGTGTTGGCTGCGGGCTTTGCTGATGGACTTGGGCATCTTTCCCAGTCCTGTCTGCACTTCCTCTTGTCAGAAGAGGGCAGGAGAGGGTAGAAAAATAGCTTTCCTTTTTTTTTTTTTTTTTTTTTTGC